>MJUT01057668.1:355654-369762 GCA_002080005.1 Gigantidas platifrons
CAGGAATTAAGCGTGGCACTCTCCAGATATGTTACCCACTATAGTCCATAGTTAAATAATAGTATGAAGTATACGTTATGCTTACTTACGATTAGCATACAGGAATTAAGCGTGGCACTCTCCAGATATGTTAGCTACTATGGTAAACAACTAAATAACAGAGTGTTCTAAGTATACGTTATACCTGCTATAATGATTAGACTGCTACCCTTGATTTCAGAATACCGAGGGTTATATCCCGGTTAAGGTCAAACATTTGAAATTAGTATTTGCTGTAATATTTACTTCACTAATCACGTAGTATTTGCTGTAATATTTACTTCACTAATCACGTAGTATTTGCTGTAATATTTACTTCACTAATCACGTAGTATTTGCTGTAATATTTACTTCACTAATCACGTAGTATTTGCTGTAATATTTACTTCACTAATCATGTGGTATTTGCTGTAATATTTACTTCACTAATCATGTGGTATTTGCTGTAATATTTACTTCACTAATCACGTAGTATTTGCTGTAATATTTACGTCACTAATCACGTAGTATTTGCTGTAATATTTACTTCGCTAATCACGTCGTATTTGCTGAAATATTAACTCCGCTAATCACGTGGTAAAGACTTGTGGACACCGAATAATGTAACCAAGCGATATGATTTTCTGTTGATTGTTTCAGTGAGTTAGCAAGCACCACAAAAATCAAACTAAATGTGTTAGTTTAGTACAGACCAGAATTCTTCTTCTTCCATATAAATACACAATGACTATTGTCTAAATTATTAATTATCATTCCCTATTAAGGGAAGAGTTTGGAGATATCAATAGGGGTAATCAGAAGCCGTAAGTCGAAGATGAACAGACAATACAATGACCAAAAGAACAAGCACAAAAAGACAATAAATGTTCCACGAAACCTTACACAGAAAACTATAAATCGAACATGAGATGAACAGACAATACAATGACCAAAAGAACAAGCACAAAAAGACAATAAATGTTCTACAAAACCTTACGTAGAAAACTATAAGTCGAACATGAGATGAACAGACAATACAATGACCAAAAAAAAAGAACAAAAAGACAATAAATGATATACGAAACCTTACGTAGAAAACTATAAGTCGAACATGAGATGAACAGACAATACAATGACCAAAAAAAAAGAACAAAAAGACAATAAATGATATACGAAACCTTACACAGAAAACTAAAGATCATGCAACACGAAACTCACTAAAAATCGGAGGTGAACTCACGTGCTCCGTAAGGGTTGAAGACTTGTTTTCGTCATGATAAAGCTGATTTTTTTTTCTATATTAAGTTGCATTAAACAACAAATATTAATTCATTTTATTGCTTAAAAAAAACACTATACATGTCGTAAACAGCGATTTCTGTATTGTGATTTTCTCCCATGAACTTAAACTGTACTATTATGAGACTTTCTACGTTGACATATTTTTGTTCATCTCCGTTTAGTTTAATTTCTGTTGCTCCGTTAATTGTTATTCACTCCTTTTATTGTTATTTGATTAGTAAAATATAAATTGTTCAAACCATGGTCCGGAGCTATCGGTGTTCCTTTTTCTATATAAATACTGGTTCTTGTCTTAATGTCATTGCCTTTATATAAATCGTAAGTAAAATGTTGAACTATTGTATGTGTTAGTGTTTATTTTCATGTGTGGATTTACGGATGTTACAGTACCAAACCAAACACAAATCAGTGTTGTGTTAAAATTTCAATCACGACAATACAGGGGTAGGTTGACACTCAATTATGAGAAAACGTTCGTTTTTTCCCTATATTTCGATTTTACGTTCAATAAAACATGTTACAGATTCATTATAAAAAAAATTTGATGTTAAACTTAAAATCAATCCCATCATAAATTATAATGTTAATAACAGTAACAAACAATATGTATCGTTTTCCTAGTTGTAGTATTCAGTTGAAAAGATGATAGAACAAATTAATAAAATATATAACATGGCCATTTCCATATCGGTCCCGGTATCATCCAGATCGGCCCAAGGCGACAGCCGTGGGCTGATATGGGTCGAGGGATGATACTAGGGCCTATATGGAAATGGCTATTTTATAATCTGTTTATCACATATTTAACCATGACTGAAATAAATAAATTGTAAATGAATCAATGAATTTATGTTTATTCATCAACATAACAACAAAATAAATAACGCGTAAAAATCAACAAAATAATTAACCGTATGTATCACAGGTATTGAACATAACTTTTCAATAATTATAAATCAGACTTCCAATTCTTATCACTTGTGTCATACAAATTGTCACATTTCCCAGGATATTTGAGTATGGGAATTGTGTTATTTTGGAGTTGGGCAAAATGGGAGCCAAAACGATAACGGTTTGCTTATTATAGTTATTATTAGTAACCGTTGACTGGACAGAGTTATTACTGATGAAAATTAGAGTAACTGTTTCATTTTCTTAGTTCTCAATAGTCGATACGATGGCATAAATATCAACATTCGCCATCACTAAGATATTTACTGATCAGTGATGGAAGCTTGGATACATTTCAATGAATCGGGTTCGTAATCATGTTTGAATTTCGTGCGCGCTGAAAAAAAAAAATCTTGTCAGGTGCATGTACATCTCCTCGACTCCAATATATTCAGGATTACGGTGTTTTCCCACTGTTGATAGCCAATCCTTGAATATCCTTATGTTACTCTCAGTTTTACGTTTTGTATTGATATTTTTCAACTCCGTTTTATCGGTTTGTTGTATGATGTTTGCTTATGTGTCACAATGACGTCATCGACTCAGGGCACAATAACCGGTTATTTGCCCAGGGCACTGATATGGATCGGGAACGTCTTCGTGTATCACACATGGAAAACGGTACGGATAACATACAAATATGTGATAAATATATATATGTTATATATGTTAAGATCATTTCATATTAAAATTACAAGCTATGCTATGAGATTCACGATGAGGTAATATATTTTAAATACAAATGTAATATTTTATTTAATAAATGTACATCACATTTACATTGAAACTTGTCGCGTTTAACCATATGACCGGAGGTATATCAAGGAGATACTCGAACTACTAAATTCGACAGGAATAAGTAAATAAATGTGTGTTTGTCGTCATAGCTGGCAATTGTAAGTTAATTACATATATTTTAACTAATTTATATTAATTCACACATTTTCGCGTTGAAATTCAATATGAAAGAGAAGATTGTTATAAGATTATAACGCCACAATATGGCAGAAATACCGCTCAAGTTGGAGTTAAACATCAATCAATCAATCATATAAGCTAATATTTTTTACTTGTCCATTGGATTTCATAATTATATCATGGTATGTTTGTAGTCATTCTCTTATCCTGACAAGGGGTCGTCGTGGTCGTGATCGTATGGTAGTTGGATTTACAACTACCTATGCAATCAGTGCCTATCACCACTGATGTTGTGAGTTCGAATCTCGATCGGATGGGGAGGTGTATAACATTATGTGATAAAGTTTGTCGGTGACTTGCGACAGATCGGTGGTTTTCTCCGGGTCCTCTGGTTTCCTCCACCAATAAAACTGACCGCCACGATATGTACATGCATTTGTAATAGTCTAATCGATCCGACATTTGAGCTAAAAAAAAAAATGCAACATAATTAATTTTTCTGTAATCCATTGGAGAAATGACCAAAATAAAACATATAAAAAGTCAACTAAATCAACCCATGAGAAAGACGTTATTTTGCAAATCAGAAATCACGCTTACAGTTATATATAGCAGTGGAGATAGATAGAGGAGTATAATGTGTTCTGGATAGACACCGATATAATGGCCGCGTTCGATTATATCTCTTAATTGACTTGTAGATGTAAACAACACATCTATTCATTCCTTTTATATTCATTATTACGAACAAATTAATGTATAAATTCAGTCTTCCTCATTGTATTGCGTCATGTGATTTCTATCCACAAGAACGGAAAACAGATCAGGAAACACCGGATGTATTTAACGGAAATCTTGTATTTTAAATTTAGAACGTTTAGAACATTGAACTTTTCTACCAAAGAAGTTATATTTATCCAACAAAATTTTGTGATTTAAAAATAAAACTTGCTCAATATTCAAACTGGAAAATATAAAATGTACTTGTCTCTTATAAAATACGTGACAAAATTTGTTATGCATCTTACCGTAGAGCAAGATGAAGAAAAATGTTAAGGACTAGCCTGGCCTCCTTTTTCTATATATATTTGAAAAATAACACGACGGCTGAAACTAGTGGAACAGGAATTGCTTACCCTTCCAGAGCACCTGAGTGCACCCCGGTTTTAGTGAGGTTCGTGTTACTCAATCTTTAGTTTTATGTGTATGTTTTGCAGATCGTTGTTTGTCCTTCTGTACTTTTTCTCTTGGCCATTTAGACTAATTGTGTTGTCTGTCCTTCTTCGATCTACGCATTCTGATTACCTCCTTTTGGTATCTTCAAACTCCGGGTGGCTCAATGAGTAAGATCGTTGGATCTTACAGATCATACAAGCCTATCACCAATACGGCGTAGGTTCGAGCCCGGCTTTGTGAATTGCAAAAAAGGGTGCACTCGACTCCCAGCCGCAAGTGATAAAGTTTACTAGTTGCTTCCACATGGTCGGTGGTTCTCTCCGGGTATTCCGGCTTCCTCCACTACTAAAACTGGTCGCTATGATATAGCTGAAATATTGTTGAAAGTGGCGTTAAAACACCAAAAATCAATCTAATCAAATCAAACTCTTCTGTATATGTATCAAAGAAATACTAAAGAAAAATTAAAGAAAGAACACCACACTGTAGGAACATCTACAAAATCAATAAAAACAAATCGTAGTAATGGATGAAAAATCGATACTCCTAACACATATACGTGACCCGTAACACATATACATCACCCCTAACACATATACATGACCCTTAGCACATATACATGAACCCTGGCACATACACATGACCCCTAACACATATACATGACCCCTAACACATTTACATGACCCCTAGCACATATACATGACCCTAACACATATACAAGACCCCTAACACATATGCATGACCCTTGACACATATGCATGACCCCTAAGAAATATAAATTACCCTGACACATATACATGACCCCTAACACCTATGCATGACCCCTAACACATATACCTGACCCCTGACACACATACATGACCCCTGACACATATACATGACCCCTAACACATATACATGACCCCTAACACATGTACATGATCCCTAACACATATACATGACCTTAACACATATACATGACCCCTAACACACATACATGACCCCTGACACATATACATGACCCCTAACACATATACATGACCATAACACATATACATGACCCCTAACACATATGCATGACTCCTAGCACATATACATGACCCTTAGCACATATACATAATCCCTGGCGCATACATGACCCCTGACACATATACATGACCCCTAACACATATACATGACCCTAACACATATACATGACCCCTAACACACATACATGACACCTGACACATATACATGAACCATAACACATATACATGACCCCTAACACATATACGTGACCGTTAACACATATACATCACCCCTAACACATATACATGACCCTTAGCACATATACATGACCCCTAGCACATAAACATGACCCCTAACACATATACATGACCCCTAGCACATATACATGACCCTAACACATATACAAGACCCCTAAAACATATGCATGACCCTTGACACATATGCATGACCCCTAACAAATATACATAACCCTGACACATATACATGACCCCTAACACCTATGCATGACCCCTAACACATATACATGACCCCTGACACAAATACATGACCCCTGACACATATACATGATCCCTAACACATATACATGACCCCTAACACATGTACATGACCCCTAGCACATATACATGACCCTAACACATATACATGACCCCTAACACATATGCATGACCCCTAGCACATATACATGACTCTAACACATATACATGACCCTGACACATATACATGACCCCTAACACCTATGCATGACCCCTAACACATATACTTGACCCCTGATACATATACATGACCCCTGACACATATGCATGACCTTAACACATATACATGACCTCTAACACATATACAAGACCCCTAACACATATACATGACCCCTAAAACATATACATGACCCCTGACGTATATACATGACCCCTAACACTTATACATGATCCCTAACACATATACATGACCCTAACACATATGCATGACCCCTAACACACATACATCACACCTGACACATATACATGACCCCTAACACATATACATGACCCTTAACACATATACGTGACCCTTAACACATATACATCACACCTAACACATATACATGACCCTTAGCACATATGCATGACCCCTGGCATATAAACATGACCCCTAACACATATACATGACCCCTAACACATATCCATGACCCCTAACACATATACATGACCCCTAGCACATATACATGACCCTAACACATATAGAGGACCCCTAACACACATACATGACCCCTGACACATATACATGACCCCTAACACATATACAAGACCCCTAACACATATGCATGACCCTTGACACATATGCATGACCCCTAACAAATATACATGACCCTGACACATATACATGACCCCTAACACCTATGCATGACCCCTAACACATATACATCACCCCTGACACAAATACATGACCCCTGACACATATACATGACCCCTAACACATATACATGACCCCTAACACATATACATGACCCCTAGCACATATACATGACCCTAACACATATACATGACCCCTAACACATATTCATGACCCCTAGCACATATACATGACTCTAACACATATACATGACCCCTAACACATATGCATGACCCCTAGCCCATATACATGACCCCTGGCGCATACATGACCCCTGACACATATACATGACCCCTAACACATATGCATAACCCTAACACATATGCATGACCCCTAACACACATACATGACGCCTGAAACATATACATGACCCCTAACACATATGCATGACCCCTAACACATAAACATGACACTTAACACAAATACATCACCCCTAACACATATGCATGACCCTTAGCACATATGCATGACCCCTGGCACATAAACATGACCTCTAACACATATACATGACCCCTAACACATATACATGACCCCTAACACATATGCATGACCCCTAGCACATATACATGAACCTAACACATATACAAGACCCCTAACACATATGCAAGAACCTTGACACATATGCATGACCCCTAACAAATATGCATGACCCTGACACATATACATGACCCCTAACACCTATGCATGACCCCTAACACATATAATTGACCCCTGATACATATACATGACCCCTGACACATATACATGACCCTTAACACATATACATGACCTCTAACACATATACAAGACCCCTAACACATATACATGACCCCTGACACATATACATGACCCCTAACACATATACATGACCCCTAGCACATATACATGACCCTAACACATATACAAGACCCCTAATACATATGCATGACCCTTGACACATATGCATGACCCCTAACAAATATACCTGACCCTGACACATATACATGACCCCTAACACCTATGCATGACCCCTAACAAATATACATGACCCCTGACACATATACATGACCCCCGACACATATACATAACCCCTAACACATATGCATGACCCCTAACACATGTACATGACCCCTAGCACATATACATGACCCTAACACATATAGAGGACCCCTAACACACATACATGACCCCTGACACATATACATGACCCTTAACACATATACATGACCCTAACACATATACATGACCCCTAACACATATGCATGACCCCTAGCATATATACATGACCCTTAGCACATATACATGACCCCTGGCGCATACATGACCCCTGACACATATACATGACCCCATAAACATATACATGACCCTTAACACATATATGTGACCCTTAACACATATACATGACCCCTGACACATATACATGACCCCTAACACATATACATGACCCCTAACACATATACATGACCTCTAACACATATACAAGACCCCTAACACATATACATGACCCCTAAAACATATACATGACCCCTGACGTATATACATGACTCCTAACACTTATACATGACCCCTAACACATATACATGACTCTAACACATATGCATGACCCCTAATACATATACATGATCCCTACCACATATGCATGACCCCTATCACATATACCTGACCCCTAACACATATACACGACCCCTAACACATATACATGACCCCTAACACATATACGTGACCCTTAACACATATACATGACCCCTAACACATATGCATGACCCTTAGCACATATACATGACCCCTGGCACATATACATGACCCCTAACACATATGCATGACCCCTAACACATATACATGACCCCTACACATATACATGACCCCTAACACATATACATGACCTCTAACACATATACAAGACCCCTAACACATATACATGACCCCTAAAACATATACATGACCCCTGACGTATATACATGACCCCTAACACTTATACATGATCCCTAACACATATACATGACCCTAACACATATGCATGACCCCGAATACATATGCATGATCCCTACCACATATACATGACCCCTAACACATATACCTGACCCTTAACACATATACACGACCCCTAATACATACACATGACCCCTAACACATATACATAACCCCTAACACATATACATGACCCCTAGCACATATACACGACGCTCACTTTCTTGGCTTGGTACGGGAACTTCAAATCAAAAATATCGGTGATAAACTAGTTTTATGGGACGAAACCTCCCTCCTTATGAAATGATACCGTCCTGCAAGTGAACAAATATCACTGACTATTTCTAGTCAATAAAAGTGTTAATTATGTCACCAGACCATTACAACCGTCTTGTATAGTCTACCAGGTTGTTATATTGTTGCATTATATAGCCCTCTTCTTCTTCTTGCAGACAAACTTCTTGGGATCCTTTTGGCAGAATCACTTTTCTGAAGTCTTCAAACACTGCAATCAAAATCCAGAAAATTCATTAAAATCAATAATTATAATAGAAAAATGTTTCTTTTTACGAAAAACTGGGATTTTGATTATAGCATTTCAAAGTTGAAATATTTCTATTTTTTTTTTAACCGATTTTTAATAGGAGTATGTATTGTTACTGAAAATGTGTTTTGTCGCCGATATGCAAGAAACTGTAACATATGAATCATTTAAGTTCATTTTCTGTGAGTTTATGCTTCATATCACCAGTTCATCGTACAAGTTATATAATACTATGGAAAATATAATAGGGTAAGGGTGTTTAATGCCACTTTCAACAATATTTCAGTTACAACGTGAAAGTCAGTTTTATTGGTGAAGGGAACAGGAGTACCCTGAGAAAACCACCGACCTGTCGCAAGTCACTGAAAACTTTATCACATAATGTTGTATTGTGTACACCTCGCCATGAACGGGGTTCGGACTCACACTTTTAGTTGTGATAGACACTGATTGCACAGGTAGTTGTAAATCCAGCTACCATACGATCACGATCTCGACGAACTCGAAAATATAATAACATTTGAAATTTATAGAATGACCAGTGATGCTGTTTACATTAAAAACAATAAATTTGTCATACATTTCAATTTCTTTTTATTAATGTTTTTTCCCCTTTAATGTTAACTAATCACTGTCTATGGTTCCGCTTACTACTATGTATATAATCTCTGAAAGCAATAAGAGGCCCGTCGTGTCCGTGATCGTATGGTAGTTGGATTTACAACTATATATGCAAGCAGTGCCTATCATTACTGATGCTGTGAGTTCGACTTTCGATCAAGGCGAGGTGTACAACACTATGTGATAAAGTTTGTCGGTGGTTTTCTGCGGATCCTCCGGTTTCCTCTACCAATAAAACTGTCCGCCACGATATAATTGAAATATTGTTGAAAGTGGCGTTAAACACCATCAAACAAAAAAAAACCTGAAAGCAATAGACATGTATCTAACTGTAATAAATGACCATAAACCGGCATAGCTGTTAGATAAACATTTATTATTTTTGCTCATAGCGATACCAGTCAGTTTTACTAAATATTTCAATTGAAATATATCTAATTTGTGTATGCATATTAGATTTTATACTGCAATCGTTCTACTTGAGCAGTCAAAATGCGTTGACGGTATATATACAAGTGATAAACGGTCACTGACCGTTTATAACATTTAGAAATCAGTTGGGGCCTCTTGGGGGTAACTAACTTTTTAAATAATTTGAATATTGGTAGTAATACCCATTAATGTCACCAATGATTGCAGTATAAAGACAATAACAGTGCATTGACTTGACATAAAATCGATATACGGATGAGGCTTAGAATCGGGGATTGACATAAAATTGGATATACGTATTCGGCACTAATCTGGGAAAATGCTCGAGAAACCCTCGCATTGTCCCCGATTCTAAGCCTCATCCGTATATCGATTGTATGTCAAGTCAATGCACTGTTATTGTCTATATCATCTAAACTCACAACATTGAAAAAGACGAAAACAGAGGTTTTGGTCCATATTGTTAGTTTAACCCCGCCACTTTTTATTGAAGTGCCTGTAGAAATCCAGTTAAGTGAATAGTCATGTATTTACGTGTTACCGGTACAGATTTGCCCATGTTTCTACGATTTTTTTATTGGGCTTTCAAACATTGTGGTATGTTTTCGTGTTATTTGCTACGATTTGGACGGACATTTTTTCGTGTTACGATAGTGTTTCATGATCTATTCATGTTATTATTATATTCCTACATAATGTAATTATTATTCAAACTAAAGTTATCCTCCCTCAGATATAGGTAATCGTGACTATGTCGGCTATCCTGTTTAAGGCATTTCCTCCCTCAGATATAGGTAACCGTGACTATGTCGGCTATCCTGTTTAAGGCATTGCCTCCCTCAGATATAGGTAACCGTGACTATGTCGGCTATCCTGTTTAAGGCGTTTCCTCCCTCAGATATAGGTAGCCGTGACTATGTCGGCTATCCTGTTTAAGGCATTTCCTCCTTCAGATATAGGTAATCGTGACTATGTCGGCTATCCTGTCTAAGGCATATCCTCCCTCAGATATAGGTAACCGTGACTATGTCGGCTATCCTGTTTAAGGCATTTCCTCCCTCAGATATAGGTAACCGTGACTATGTCGGCTATCCTGTTTAAGGAATTTTCTCCTTCAGATATAGGTAACCGTGACTATGTCGGCTATCCTGTTTAAGGCATTTCCTCCCTCAGATATAGGTAACCGTGACTATGTCGGCTATCCTGTTTAAGGAATTTTCTCCTTCAGATATAGGTAATCGTGACTATGTCGGCTATCCTGTCTAAGTCATTTCCTCCCTCAGATATAGGTAACCGTGACTATGTCGGTTATCCTGTTCAAGGCATTGTGACGTTCTTGTTCCAACAGTCTTTCAAATTGTTTGACTTACTAATCTTTTGACTGAGAGGGTACTTGAAGAGAGTGGTCCAGAAACATGCCGTACGAATTAAGCTAGATATCTACTGGGTTTTTATTTTACCTTGCACTGGTTCTAGTTAAACCGAGACCGTGGGTATGAATAGCTGTGGGCGGAGCAAACCTTTAGATTCTTCATTATTTTGGCCACGGTTATCTCGAGGATAAAAAAATCAATGATGCAGAGTTTCAGTTACTTTTGGAGCAAAATATTTGACAGGCATGGGTACTAGTGTTCCTCCCTCCCAAACTTTCAGTCGTATTAACAATTCATATTCTTCATCAGTCTAAAAACTACATAATATCACTTCGAAAATTCAAATTTCTGAGGTATGTGACCTTTAGGTCACGTTGGTCATTTGACATACAGTTTCATAAATATGCTGTTCATATTAACGGGAATATTTGATGATCAGCTCCGCCCTCAATTTTGTCGGTAGGCACTACCGCCAATTCCCCTTTAAGCAGTCAAACTGCATTGACATGGCATCTGTTTGTTACATACGATCACTGACCAAGATAGATATAGTATCCGATTCATGCTTCATGGACGGCAAGATAGGTAATAGTATTTAGTGTGCACCTCACCGAGTACTAGAGTACTATTAAAACGTTTAAAACGACGTTTATTTAAGAATTTCTAGATAATTTGGCAGTTGTTTTGGGGCTTTTCATATTGTAAATACAAATACAATATGTATACGTACATTATCGGAAAATATCAAATTCATTTGAGCTCGCTACGACACAGGGCAGAACTCACCAAACGCTCTTGTTCTACCTATTTCTAAAGCTCGTAGAAATTTTTATGGTTTCTGACAATGTACGTATATTTTAACTATATACATACTATGCAAGGCCTAAATTAAAATATTGTTTGTTTCCCCTTTGCGACCGACTCGCCGAAATCGGCGCGACTGAAAAAATTTTACAGCCCGTTCGTGATTTTTTTTTTTTTTTTTCGATTTCCAGAATATTTTCGTGTCCGATTCCGGCATTGGATTCATATTATGTAATACTCTTCCGGAGCGTATCGTGAGTCATCATTACTAAAAAACCTAGAGTCCCGACTGTTCCGAATATTCGTAGAAGCATTTCTGAGTTTGAAGCTACGTTATGTGAAATTGTATTACTTGTTTATAACACATGTAAACAGAGTGGGAAATTAAACCAATTCCCAAAAGAAACCCCTTAAAATAATAAAAAAAGAAATATGTTTTCTCTTGAAAGTCAAATAAAAACTGTTCAGTCTTCAATCTTTTCATTGATATGGCCCAACTGTTGCCAACATACAAAGATATCAGTTTCTGACAATGGATAAATTTTCCAACAAGATCCCACAAGTCTGTGACAAGGGACAGCATACATTACATTCTTTGATTACAATTTTGCACAGATAATATGACAATAAACAAAGATATTGGGTGTCTAGAAATCAGTTTGTCTGTCTGCCTGCAGAATCATGCTTGATAAAAAAAAAAAATTCACCTACCTACCGACCCAGATCTTTCAGGCTAGGGTCGGAAAGGGGAAACAAACATATTTTTAAGGCTGGCCCAATAGGTATCCCAAACGACATTTACCTCCCTAATTCTGTAATTTATATCAAAATATTATTAAAACGTAGATATCAAATGTAATGCGCACGACACATTTCTGGAATAACCTTCATTAGGTACCCTCAGAAATTGTTATGTTATGTTGCGTTAATTAATTAAAATAACAAATGTATGTTTAAACTATTAAAAAATCACCTAATGACACCCCTGAACTGTACAGTAAAAAAAAATGACAACCCTGAACTGTACAGTCAAAAAAAATAAAATGACAACCCTGAACTGTACAGTCAAAAAAATAAAATGACACCCCTGAACTGTAGTCAAAAAAAAAATGACACCCCTGAACTGTACAGTCAAAAAAAATAAAATGACAACCCTGAACTGTAGTCAAAAAAAATAAAATGACAACCCTGAACTGTACAGTCATAACATAAAATGACAACCCTGAACTGTACATTTAAAAAAATAAAATGACAACCCTGAACTGTACAGTCAAAAAAAATTACAACCCTGAACTGTACAGTCAAAAAAAATAAAAATGACCACCCTGAACTGTACAGTCAAAAAAAAATAAAATGACAACCCTGAACTATACAGTCAAAAAAATAAAATGACAACCCTGAACTGTACAGTCAAAAAAATAAAATGACACCCCGAACTGTACAGTAAAAAAAAAATATAGACAGTCATAGACATAGACATAGAAAACTTTATTTTGATTCGGCATGTCAACAACATAATAACATAAGCTTTAGAGAGCTTTCACTACATAAAATCATAGCAATTACATTTAAACAAGCATACAAAATAGATGTACTATTGACAATCACAAACAACAATCCATGTGACAAGTGCCTATCTAGACAAGTGTCTACAATCACAAACAACAATCCATGTGACAAGTGCCTCTCTA
>MJUT01057668.1:380171-390565 GCA_002080005.1 Gigantidas platifrons
CTATATATATGTAAAATATTAATATAGCCGTGCGATTGATGAATATAATACAAATTAGAATTAAAACAGAATTCTGGAACTTCAATCACATTTTATATAGCACAAGGGCTTTCACTGTTTCCACAGATCATCAGGTACAATAAAAATGCATAAGTTTTATTGTACCTGATGATCTGTTTTATAGCACAAGCGCTTTCACTGTTTACACAGATCATCAGGTACAATAAAACTTATGCATTTTTATTGTACCTGATGATCTGTGTAAACAGTGAAAGCGCTTGTGCTATAAAACAGATCATCAGGTACAATAAAACTTATGCATTTTTATTGTACCTGATGATCTGTGGAAACAGTGAAAGCCCTTGTGCTATATAAAATGTGATTGAAGTTCCAGAATTCTGTTTTAATTCTAATTTGTATTATATTCATCAATCGCACGGCTATATTAATATTTTACATATATATAGCATATATATATATATAGATATGCTTACAATGTTCAATGGGATTCAGAAAAAAGTTATTAAACTTATATAAATATGTCCCCCTAATTAAATATTGATAACATTGGTAAATAGTGATAAGAAGAATGATCATAATGAAAAACAATAGAAAAGCATTTACATGTTAAATAGAAATTACAAAGACGGAGCTGTCACATACTATCCTCACGATCTACAACCCAATGTGTATAGTTTATAGTGCATATTGTATTGATAATATATAGTAATATGAATTCCATCTGTCTCTGGCATTAAGTACTAATAATGTACTGATGCCAGGTAAATCTAAATAGCTGACCAGTGTTGAATGTTATACGAAGTATGGGTTTCATTTTCACACAATTTGTAAGAACGTTTTTGTGTGAAATTTATATCTTAAATAGCTTGATCGTCATTGCACAATTATCAACGGTGTACTTTAGTCCACTTAGTATGTTCTCATATCTTTAAATGAGTATTGATGAAAAAAAGTAGTTTATTTGGTTGTTTGGTAGATAGGTACATTGTAATGAACATTCAAATGTCATGTTTTGTTAATTATAGAATTTGATAAGGTTGCTACGAATAATACTGATACTATGGGATTGTGACCTCAGAGGTCCTACCCAACACTCCCACAGATATATTAATAATCTCTTCTTCTTTTCATGTAAGAAATCGGATTCGTTAAACGAATGTATTTGGTTCCGCTTGAAAACTTTGCTCAGTGTCGGGTAACATAGCAAGTCCTCTCTATATTATTAATATTTAAAACAATCTCCTATTGAACTTGTGAGTGGAATCAAATCTGTGCAGGTTTTGTTTTTTAATTTGTTTATATCTGTATTGTCGTTGGCGATCCCAATATCACAGGTGGTGTTATAATCCCGTTAACCGATTTAGACCCGCCATATATTGTTTCCTATCCAAGCCAGAATATGGATTTCCAACGCCATATATTGTGGTCTTTTTGTGTTTAATAGTTAGAGGTAAATGTTTGTCTTGTTGGTATTAGAGGTGAATGTTTGTCTTGTTGGTATTAGAGGTGAATGTTTGTCTTGTTGGTATTAGAGGTGAATGTTTGTCTTGTTGGTATTAGAGGTGAATTTTTGTCTTGTTGGTATTAGAGGTGAATGTTTGTCTTGTTGGTATTAGAGGTGAATGTTTGTCTTGGTATTAGAGGTGAATGTTTGTCTTGTTGTTATTAGAGGTGAATGTTTGTCTTGGTATTAGAGGTGAATGTTTGTCTTGTTATTAGAGGTGAATGTTTGTCTTGATGGTATTAGAGGTGAATGTTTGACTTGTTGGTATTAGAGGTGAATGTTTGACTTGTTGGTATTAGAGGTGAATGTTTGACTTGTTGGTATTAGAGGTGAATGTTTGTCTTGTTGGTATTAGAGGTGAATGTTTGTCTTGTTGGTATTAGATGTGAATGTTTGTCTTGTTGGTATTAGAGGTGAATGTTTGTCTTAATGGTATAGTGAAATTCTTGATCATCATTGTAGAAACTCTTTTTTTCAAATCCAGTATTCGTAGACTCATTGATATATCGTGTGCATAAAACTGTTATATACTGGATTGTAGTTATTTGTTTTGCTTATTGCAAAGTGTTGAATTTTGTTATGTAGCAAGACTCGTGTGGAAAATAAATGATAGACAAACGGATGGGCAATCAAGAATGATCAATGTAGAGAAATTAGCAATATTAGGCACACGAGACACAGGACGAAGACAAACAAAACAAAAAACACTACACAATATGTTGTTGGACACCACCATACAAATACTAGCATAAACAATGTAAACAAGACACGAACCCTCTACAATCAACTGGAAGTAATGAAGAACGAACACCAACCATTAAATTGTCTTTTTAATAGTAGTCATAATACTTGTAAATCTAACAATATATATGTAAATAATTGTTGTCTTAATTGTGTTACAGTTGCCCTAGTACGTGTTAACTATCGCCAGCTATTCTCTTGATTCCATCTGGTCCTTACGACGAGATGTAAATTATTGTCGTGTCGATGTAATTTCCGTTACGATTTCCACATAAATGATGTTCGATTCGTCCTTTACCTCCAGTTGTTTGTAGGAGGGATCATGTTTTATATACGTGTTTTATATTTGTTTGCATATAGTGGTGTCTAACACATTTTGTGTTGTGTTTTTGTTTTGTTTGTTTTCGTCTTGTGTACCCAATGTTGCCAGTTTCTCTGGATTATCCATTTTCGATTGATACTTTGGTATTATCTAACGTTTAATTATTTCACATAAGACAGATTACAGCAGATTTTCCTGGGGCTACAGTTTTACAGGTAGTCGCTTGCTGCCGCCTTAAACGCTTTTCTGACCTATCAATTTTACTTAGGGCAACCAAATGTTTCTTCCATATGCATGTACCCATTCCAGAGCGACCTCTTACCTAAGGTATAGGGGCCGTGGTGGTCATTGTCGTATGGTATTTGGATTTACAACTACCTATGCAATCAGTTCCTATTACCACTAACTCAGACGAGGTGTACTCGATACAACAGTATGTGATAAGGTTTGTCAGTGCCTTGCGACATGTCGGTGGTTTTCTCTGGGTACTCCGATTTCCTCTACCAAAAGAACTGAACGCCACTATATAACTGAAATTATGTTGAACGTGGAATTAAACATCATAACCCTTCACCTAACACTACATTATATAGTGTCTGTATAATTGTTTTAGTCATCAATGTAGCTGAAATATATCTCACTTGGCGTTAAACAGCAATCAATCATGTACTTCTCCAACAGGAATGGTATACAAATTGTCAATTACGTTATATTTATTTTTTACAGACTGTTATGCGTGTGCAGTTATGTGGAATATCATACAAAGGTATGTATACAGTTTGGTATATAAGGGGAGATAAGTCTATAATCACAAATGGATACGTATTTTAAATCTTGATATTTACATAACATGTGAAGTCGGAAAATTTGAAACATTTCTTTTTAAGTTGAAATAATTACGACATTACTTCAATTCCGTATTCAATGACTATTTAATTTCGTTCTTATACATATCATAGCTTTAGAATGTCGGTTTTTGGTTTATGGTGTTTTACGCCACTTTTAGCAATATTTAGAATGTCAGAAAAGTTTTAAGATACCAAAGAGATAATCAGAAGAAGAAGCTATAAATCAGGAATAGACAAACAATGCAATTGTCATAAGGAAATAGGACAGAAGGGAAAACGGTTATCTGCAAAACGCTACGCAGAAAAGTAAAGATATAGCAACGCGAAACACCATTAATACCAGGGGTGAACTCAGGTGATCCGGAAGGGTAAGCAGTTCCTGGGCCATTATTGGCATCCGTTGTGTTACTCTTGTTAATCTTTGTAGTTAGGTACATGTAAAATGGTTTTTACAAAAAAATGTCAGGATTCTTCGATTTTAATTACGATTATTTCATGGGACTATTTTAATTTGTCAGTTGCGAATGAATACGTTGGCGACGTCACAATCGCCAACCCCTAGGTTATCATGTATAACCAATGCTTCTCTAGGTAGATCAGCCAATCTGATTGCAGTATTAACATCAAATTTAATTTTTTTCTATTTAACTTATGATATCGTGAATTAGAAAATTGAACAAGCTTATCTTCTTGTCCTTAGTCAGATTCCAGGGTGATTCAAAAACATCTCTTTGGTAATAAATTTCAATAAGCCATACATAGCGAAGCGTTTGGAATTGTTATTTGTACAGAGACTTGAAGACCATTTTTTCCGTTCATATAGCCTCATCTGTTTCTTCCTGTGTTATTTTGTGTTCTCATTATAGATAGATATTAAGGTTCTAGATAGCAAAATTTAAAAAAAAGAAAAAGAAAAATTCTTATTTATTTATTTATTTTATTTTAAAAAAAAAGAAAAGAAATATTAAACAATATAACAGTTCCAATCGAATCGACCCTTGCATTGTTTATAACAGAAAATGTTATTATACCGTAGAACACTCGGATACTCGTTAATTAGTTCATAATACCATCATTAATTCCATTCGTATTTGAAATTAAGAGATCAAACTATATAACACAATACAAAATGTGCATCAAATCACAGTTGTCAAGTCAGAAAGCTCATCAGATTCTTATTTCAACAGAACAAAATTTAATTCTTACAGTTATAGTATTCGTGTAAGAATCCGAATAATGTGCGAATCGTAAGAGAATTTGAAATAAAGGGCAGATCCGTATCAACAACAACAATAGTACACAACAAACAACACGAATACACATGAACAGCGAAAATTGGTCCATGTATTCCGAAAGGAATGGGGTTTCTTTTTTTACAACACTAGTAGTAAAAATAACTTTTTTTCTATGTTTGAATATTCCATCTAAATTGCTTAAAAACATGTCTGATTATTTATAGCTAGATTTGTCCGCGAAATCTCAAAAACGCTACGGACATTTTCGTGTCTGTGTGGTCTTTTTTAATTTTAACACAACAATACATAATTGAATAAAGCTCAAGCTTAAACACAAAGCGCATGGGGGCCCGGGTGGCTCAATGAGTTGGGTCGCTGGATCTAACAACTCGTACAAGCCTATCACCAATACGGCGTGGGTTCGCGCCCGGCTTTGTAAATTACAAAAAGGGTGCACTCGACTCGCAACCGCAAGTGATAAAGTTTACCAGTTGCTTGCCCATGGTCGGTGGTTCTCCCCGGGTACTCGGCTTCCTCCACCACTAAAACTGGTCGTCGTGATATAGCTGAAATATTGTTGAAAGTGTCGTTAAACACCAAAAATAAATAAATCAATCAATCAAAGCGCATGTTATTTTATCAATGATGCACTAGAGCATACAATTTGCGTGACTTGTGACAGGTCGGTGGTTTTCACCTGGTCCTCCACCAATAAAACTACCAGCCACGATTTAACTGAAATGTTGTTGAAAGTGGCGTTAAACACCATCAAACAAACAAACAAAAAACATAAAGTTTATATACAATATTTCTCGTTTCAGTATTCTACTGGTTAACTTGTATATGTGTGTCGGTCTGTGCTGTACTCTTCATTGTAACAAGGAACCAGAATGGACAGAAACTTGTAGTTGATGATACAGAAGCCCAACCTCACTATCTTTGTCCATACTTTAGAGGAGGACTTGGAAATCTCATGTTTATGTATGCCTCACTTTATGGTATTGCAAAAACTAACGAAATGATATTAGTCCTAAATGAAAAAGATCATATTAATAGTGTTTTTCCTAAATTAAATGTTGTAAAAATGAAAAATACTACATTTTGTGAAAAAGCAGAATTAGTTGGTGAAGTAAGACCATGTGCTTATGATCTAGGAACTATTAATTTTAGTACAAAGACAGATATAAGACAAAAAGCATATCTACAGTCATGGAAATACTTCCAGAATGTCAAACAAGAGATTAGGGAACAGTATGTGTTCCCGGCAACCGTGCAAGACAAGGCTCAACGGGTAATAAACAATTATACCAGTATATATACAGCGAAGCGAGGGGAAGTGCAAAATCTACAGATTATAGGTGTTCATATTCGGCGTGGTGACTATCTGCTGCCAGAAAAAATAAAATATGGTTATCATATAGTAACTAAAAAATATATTAATAATGCATTTCAATACTTCAGAACACGATATAATGATACTTGTTTATTTCTCGTTTTTACTGGAACGGGGAAAAAAGATATAAAATGGCGAGAGGAAAACATCAAAGGTGATGACGTTTTAAACGTTGTTGCTAACCCACGTGACATAGATATGTGTGCTTTATCAATGTGCAATCATACGATAATTACTGTAGGTTCGTTTGGATGGTGGTCCGCTTGGTTAGCCAATGGAACCACAGTGTACTTCAAAGATGTTGCTAGGCAAAATAGTTCTTTACGAAAAGATTTTAGCAAGGATATGTCGGATTTTTTTCTTCCTTCCTGGATCGGTCTTGAATGAAATAAGATCCTTTATATATCTTTGTTATGCCACAGTGCCAAAATTATGCATGAGGGAATCACAGTCAAACCTGTATTAAGAGGTCACCTTTTGGACAAGGAGAAAGTGGCATGATAAGAGAAGTGACCTCTTAAATGAGGTTCAATTCACATTAAATTTTCAATGACAGGACAAAATAAGCTGACATTTTAATACAGGCGATTGCTTAACAGAGGTGGCCGCATGGAGAGGTTTGCCTGTAAAGTACTAAATTGCTAAGAAACAAGTGGGGAACAAAGTTATGTTAGCTTAGAAAGGAATACAGAGTAGTTCTTTAATACGCAGTTTTAGTAATGATATTCCTGACTATTCCATTCCACGTGGATCGGTCTTTTTGATGTCTTTCTTATGCCATAGTGCCAAATTTATGCATGAGGGAAATACTTGTACTAAATTGTTAAGAAAAAAGTGGGGAACAAATGATAACTTAGACAGAAATGCAAAATAGTTCTTTAATACGCGATTTTATCGAGGATATGCCTGACTTTTCCCGTTCCATATGGATCGGTATTGAATGAAAGAACATTCTTTGTTTTATATCTTTGCTACGCCATAGTGCCAAAAATAATACTGGGGAACAAATCGTGAATACTATAAATCGGAAAAGGTGGAATTCGATAATTTTGAAGTACGCAAAATCCCTATATTAGAGACAATCACAGGTTGAATGTGATAGAACGTAATTGCATTCGGTTAACCTCTGACAATGCTGCAACTCTTTCATCAATACCTCAACTGTGATAGATGTATGCATATGTATCAATTCGAAACATTTCAATTCGCCGGAAGGAGACTGTTTACCCGTATGTTAATGCGCATATAAACAAAACAAAAATCCCGGATTAACAACTTTCTCTCCGATTTACATTTGCGGCGTTAAGTTTTGAAATATTCTTTGATTTGAAGCCAAAGCAGTTGGTGGAGACTTTTGAATCGTTATACGATGGACGTGATGCGTTCACTGTTCTACCAACAGGATTCTAAGCGTCTCGTGTTTTATGGCCGCTGTTGTATCACGTCCGAGTGTGGAGTATCGCAATATCGATATGTGTCTGTAATTTGATTGCCGGTAAAACAATTGGTCGGCATAAATCAAAATGTTTTAATGACATATGACTAATTCACATTTAAAATGGGTTTTCTATCAGTTGACGAGCGGATGTTTAATCGAGGGTCACTGTGGTGATCAATCGTGGGTTACCGTCGATGAATTGGTGGTAATTGATAGACATATGTACTGTCTATCTCTATTTCTATGCTACAAGTGATTTTTATACAACGGTATATTTGTAACATAGAGCCATGCCATATCACATCTAGGTCGTTGAATATTGCAAGGGTATCTGAGATTAATAAAATTACAGCCCAGATTTAAAGTGCAATATCTCGTATCTGTGTGTATTATTTCATAGTTCTAAGCTGTTGCTTACATTCTGATATCTAAACCATAGAAAGATCAAAGGAAAATAATGTATTTGTGCTACAATCCGATTTTATATTGCTATTGTCATGTATGTTTGAAGAGAGTATATCCCTAAAGGGTGTATGTACTCTAATTGAACCAAGATTTGACAGTATCAATATTTCACTATGAGGGAAGCATAGGTTCATAACATTAGTTAAACGCTGTCTCTTTTCATTGAAGTGCCTGTACCACGCCAGACAAGTGGGTGATGTATATGTGTTATTGGTAGCAATTTTACTTGCGTTTCTATGATTTTTATATTAGATGGGGTTTTTTTGGGGGGAGGGGTGGGGGGTCATTGTAATTGTTTATTTTAAAAATAGAAAAAAGTGTTACCTACAAATGAATTTCAATACATATAATACACAGACAATTATAAATATAAATGATATTTTGTTTTCATACAAACAGTTTAAAAGAACAAAGACAATAAATATATATCTAAAGATAATCAGCCATTCATTGCCGCATCGATATTAAGCCATTTTTGATTAATTTGCTCTGTCTGTTTTGAGGTCACGTAAAAAGTGGAATTTTTCTCTATTTTAATATAATATTTTAGGTATTTAAGATATCCGTGTAAGTGTGGATTTTCCCCCTTGCATCTGCACTTGTATATATAACATTTTAAAATTAACAAGATATTATTCACTGTATTTTCCAAAAGTTATCTCACTAGCTGTTCATGGCACAAATCATTAAACATGTTTTAACAGCAAACCAAAATTGTTCAACTAAATTACAATTCCAAAATAAATGGAACAAGTTTTCCTTAGTTTCCATACAAAAAGTACATAATTCTGTTTCTTTAAGCTCACATTTTTATTGGAATGAATTGACAGGTAAAATTCTATGCAATAGTTTAAACTGAAAGTTTTGTAATTTTGCATCTTTAGTTATACTAAATTACAGTGAATAAATATAATGCCAATCTTCTATAGACGCTTCCAAATAATTTTCCCATTTTTGGGACAATTTATATGTTCTTGTTGACCTCTCTGAAAAAATAATTTATAGAAATATTTACAAGGTTGTTTGTTTTCTGCTTTTCTTTTATCAACTATTTCATTGAATATTCTGTCAAGTTTTATATTTTCATCTTGAATAAGTTGTTTCTAACTATTTGGAATTGCACTAATAATACCATAGTATTCTACAAAATTAATATTAACATTATAAGTATACACAAATTCATTAAATGTGTACAGTTTTTTATTATCTGCTGATATTAAATCATTAATGAAAAAGATACCATTTTCACATAGTTCATATTTCCATTTATCTTTATAAATCGTTATAAATGGGTTGAACTATATGGATTGACTCAAAACATCATTTTTATCACAGATATCAATATTCGTAGATTTGAGTTCTGAAAAATTACAAAATACATCATTCCAGAATGGATTTAATTTGATTGCCTGGAAAACAGTTGGTCGGCACAAATCAAAATGTTTTTAATAACACATGACTAATTCACATTTGAATGGTTTCTCTATCAGTTGATGAGTGGCGGGTGTTTAATCGGGAGTCACTATGGTGATCAATCGTGGGTTACCGTCGATGAATTATTGTTAAAATCCACCTGTTATGTAAATCTATTGTCAAAACTCTCCATTATTTTTAAGGAATGGAGAGTTATTGTTCTCTTTGTACTTTAGATACTATACACAGACTTTTTTTTTTGTTATAAGATTAATAATTAATCAAATAAATAAAGTACAATGGGTGTATTTTAAGTTGGAGAATGTCCTCGTATCTCTCCATTCTTTAAACACAATGGGAATCGGATCCTTCGGGGCCTCGGCTTCATTATTTTGAAGGAATGGAGAGTTACTCGGACATTCTCCTATACGTAATTAATAGACATATGTACTGTCTATCTCTATTTCTATGCCACAGGTGATATTTATACAACGTTATATTTGTAACATAGAGCCATGCCATATCACATCTAGGTCGTTGATATTGCAAGGGTCTCTGAGATTAATAAATTTACAGCCCAGATTTAAAGTGCAATATCTCGTATCTGTGTATTATTTCATAGCTCTAAGTTATTGCTTACATTCTGATATCTAAACCATAGAAAGATCAAAGGAAAAGAATGTAGTTGTGCTATACAATGCGATTTTATATTGCTATTGTCATGTATGTTTGAAGAGAGTATATCCCTAAAGGGTGTATGTCCTTAAATTGAACCAAGATTTGACCGCATCATTATTTCACTATGAGGGATGCTTAGGCCCATAACTGTAGTTAAGCTCTGTCCCTTTTCATTGAAGTGCCTGTACCACGCCAGACAAGTGGGTGATGCATATTTGTTATTGGTAGCAATTTTACTTGCATTTCTGTGATTTTTATATTAGATGTTGACTCTGTTCTAACAGTGTGGTTTTTTTTTATTTTTCATATATTTTTACTTCTGTATGATTTACGTTT
>MJUT01057699.1:23516-36212 GCA_002080005.1 Gigantidas platifrons
GTCTACTGTCGTTGGTGTAAATATTACATGTAGATGTAGTGTCCCTCATTGTTAATAGTATACCGTCGTGTTGTCTACTGTCGTTGGTGTAAATATTACATGTAGATGTAGTGTCCCTCATTGTTAATAGTATACCGTCATGTTGTCTACTGTCGTTGGTGTAAATTTTCGCACAATGGAAGACATTGAGAGGTCGTTTGTGTACATTTATTACAAAGTATTAGCGTCGGTTGATATATGATAAATAAAGATAGTATTTAGGCAGGCAGTGGGTACAAGAATTATATAATAATCTACACGTAGATGTTGGCGGTATTAGAATATAGGTGGCGTTGTAGTCGTTATTGCATGATCGTTGGATTTAGTTTTTGATTCACACAATATGTATGTAATCAGTGTCTATCATCACAAAAGTTGTGCATTCGAATATCGCTCATTCGATACAACCTTATGTGATTATGCTTGTCATGAACTTGTGACAGGTATGTGGTTTCATTTGAGACGCATGGTTTTATCCATCAATAAATCTGAACGTCATTATATAACTGCAATATTATTATATTTAAAGTGGCTTTAACCACCCATAACCCTAACGGTTATTATTAATTATTCTAGAACGTTTAAACAGTACTGTTCAACAATTCCATCAATATAAACAAAACAAAGCGAACAACCACCTCTCACTTCAATCCACTGAACACAAACGATACCACAACCAATGGCGTTGGAAATCCAGGTCCTGGCTTGCATCAGGCACAACATTATGGCGGGATCAAAACAGTTAATTTATTGGATCCCTACCCTTCCCTTCTTGATAACTATATCTCAAACATTGTGTTGTTTGTCATAATGTATGTAATAACTTATCGACTTATATCCACAAGTGGTTGCATATATTTTTGAAAATGTTTGCGGCAACTGCTTGATTTCACACATCTACAAAACATAAATACATTATTATATTTGTTGCAGGTAGGCAGTTAAGCTACTTTTATACGATGTCCGGATACTGCTTTGTGGGTTAAGAAACACTGACAACTAGCATGCTGTACCACAGAAGAAAGAGTCGCTCATTTCGCGACATTCCAAAAGCTTAAAAATGGAGAACAATGTCTATACTGATTAATCATGTAAGCATATACATTGCAATACTACAAATGTATATGATAATTGACAATAATGTAGCATGGTGGATGTCATTCTTAAACCTAAGATAGTATTGAGTCAAGGGTGAATAAATTTGTAGATATTTTAACTAAATTGTCCTGAACTTTTATGTGACATATAATATGACTCTGGGCGTACCTAAGTTTGAAGATACTAAAGGGGCTCTAAAAACGCGTCATGCGCTCTAAATTATATATCTACGTTTTTATGTTCTTTCATAGTCCACAACGATTGTGAAGAAAGATCGATGGCGGATTGTCAGACCATAGCTCAGAAAGCCCGACTCAAGACAATAGTAGGTGTCGTGTTTAGAGTATGCAACGTTGCTTACACGTTAGATAACTCTTAAAAGGTGCTTCGTAGCCGCTACAAAAGGCTATTTCTCGACTCTGCGCAACAGTGGTAGACAAATGTCGTTGATCCGTTTGTCACATGCTTCCAAACATACTGTACATTTTTGGATATTATTGAACTAACAATTAATAAATCTTATTATTTTTACTGCAATGCCAAAACGTCACAAACAACTGCCAAATTTTCAGGTGTGTCCTCTTTCCCATCTTCACTATATTGTAGCTTTCTCTTACCGATCATTTTACATGAATCAGGAACCATGAGGGTTTTTTATTTATTTGTTTTTTGTAAAATATACAAATTGAGCGAAAATGTATTCGTATAACTTTATTTTGAAGTATCTGTAACGATTATAGGACAATGCTAATAATTTCATTTATCTGATCTCGACCACATACTATTATATGGACAATTATAGCATAGTGGACCTCTCTGATTTCTTGAAGGTAAAGCTAAATCAAAGAACACAATAAACGAAATGTAAGTAGAGGCTAATGAATAAATGGATGCTTCTCTTTATGAATGAAAGACATCCTATTAGTCTAGTATTTTGTTAGTAACACATTGATTTAAATAAAGTATTCATTTAAGAGTTATGGCGAATTCATCGATATCCATGTATTGTGTGTGTGTAACAGTGTATTGTGTGATATTATACATTACGTAATGAATCAAAGTCTCAATCAGTTAATATTGATTCAGTCAATAATAATCAATTTCAAATGTAAAAGGAGCAGTATTATAATTGATGTTTATGGAGTTTAACGCCACTTTCAATAATAGTTCAGCCATATTGTGGCTGTCTGTTTTAATGGTAGAGGAAAAAGGAGCATCCGGAGAAAACCACGTGACCTGTCGTAAACCACTAACAAACATTATCACATAATGTTGTATCGAGTACACCTCACCATGAGCGGAATTTGAACTAATAATTTTAGTGGTGATAGGAACTGATTCCACATGTAGTTGTAAATGAATTAGCATTGAAAATGTATGATCATATTACTGCGTTACATCTGATATTAATAATTCATCAAATGCTGTGGTTCAGAAGATATTGTGACTTTTTGAAAGAAAAATTCCTCCTATCTATTCTCTGATTATTATCTGAATCATTTCACTAAGAGGGACAGTTTGGACCGGTAAGACTAACTTAACATTGCTACATTTGATTGAAGTGCCTGTACCAAAACAGAAAAGTAAATAATCATGTATATGTGTGCTAAGATGTATCGAGTTTCCCTGTTTCTGAGATTTGTATTCCCCCGCGATAGCGGTGATGGGATATAGTAATAGGGGCCGTCTGTCTGTCTGTCTGTCTGTCTGTCCATCCGTCACACTTTCTTGTTTACGCGATAACTTGAGTAAACATGGATAGATTTGAATAATTTTTTGTATGTGGCTTGTAATTATCATTATCTTGGATGAATTCTAACATGGAAATATTTGAAGCAAGGGTTTTGATTGAAAATCTTGGTTTTTGGTTGAAAAATCACCAATTTTGAGAATTGTGTCTTGTTTACACGATAACTTTAGTAAACATGGATAAATTTAAATAATTTTTTTGCGTGTGGCTTGTAAATATCATTATCTTGGATGGGTTCTTACATGGAAATATTTGAAGCAAGGGTTTTGGGGGAAAATCTTAATTTTTGGTTGAAAAATCACCAATTTTGAGAATAGTGTCCTGTTTATGCAATAACTTTAGTAAACATGGTTAGATTTGAATAATATTTTGCAAGTAGCTTGTAATTATCATTATCTTGGATTGGTTCTAACATGGAAATATTGGAAGCAAGTGTTTTGGAGGGAAATGTTAATTTTTGGTTGAAAAAAACACCAATTTTGAGAATTGTGTCTTCTTTATGTGATAACTTTAGTAAACATGGATAGATTTGAATAATCTTTGCATGTGGCTTGTAAGTATGTTATACATTAAGACTGCAAGGCTGCTTTCTATAAATATATAAAACTAAATATTATGCAAGTGCGGGGGGATACGTCGCGCATTCATGCGCTAGGCGGTTCTTTTATTCTATTAGATTTTGGAACTGCTCAGACTATTGATTTTTATTTTTGTTTGCTTGCTATTTTGTTTTTTTCTTTGTTTTTGTTTATGATTTTTTTTTTAAATTATTTATTTCTATTTATTTATTTTATTTTATTTTTATCTTATTTTTTCTTTTATTACTTTTTGTATTTTTGTTTTCATTATATAATAGAAAGAATAGTTATAGTATAATCTATTATAGATATACGATTACGACCACGAAGGTCCCTTCTATACATACAAATATTAAGTAAGTAATTTTAGTACACTCACAGCTTAAAGCAAATAAACGATATTTCATTAATTTCTTGCAATGACTATAGAAAACTGCTGATATCAGCTTCCAATCTGTAGACAATTATTACAAAACCCGCTAGAAAAGCGATTGTAGAAACAAAATTCTCTGATTTTAATGCACTTGAATAGCAAATCAACACTTTAGGGTTGTCTGTCAAAAGTAATGGCTTCCGTCTTTATTTAAAGAAAAACGTAGATATCTAAATTAACACTCAATTTTTTGTGTAATTCAAATATTATTTTATATAAATTTAAGTCAATTACCGAGAGTCGGATGCAATATCTGCTTTGAACAGAAGAAATATTCATTTTTTTTAAATATTTTGTTTAAATATTTTTCTTTTGAGAAAATTGGTGTATCAGCTAGAAACGAACATGTTTTAGAACGTTAATTGATATACACGAACTTATGCACACTTTTCTCATAAAAACAAATCACATGTATACAATAAAATGAAGAAAAATTAAATAATAGCGCACAGAGTCAATATAGATATCCGCCAACACAAAATAATATCGCTCACATACCTGGGTTGGTACATAAGCACTTAAATATTTTTTGAGACGCAATAGATTTAAGATAATGAGCATTTGAAGATACCAAAGAATCCGTATATCAAAGAACAGACAACACAATGGCCAAAGGAAAAAGTACAAAAGGACAAACAATGATAAACTATATATAATTGGATAAAAACTGTACCATTGTAGTGTATGATTTATTTGAGAATAAAGACTCTTGTCTTGTTGATAATCAAACTGTATTTAAAAGACAAGATGATAATAAGTGATTAACGATGTTTTTTTTAAAACGAGAGGACTTTTCTCAGTCATCTCTCATCATGAGAAACGTCCTCGAGTTTTAAAAAACATCGTTAATTATTTTTTCGCTATTTTGTATTCATAATTAAATAATTGTTGTTGAGATACTGACATTTTTTTTAAACACAATTACTATTTTATATGGGACGAAGTCCCAACTATGGTAGAAATAGCAATTTTTTTCTATATACTAATGACTAAATTTTCATGCACCGGAAGTGACATACCGGAAGCAATACATGTAAAGCCACAGTGGGTTTCTGCAAACAATTCGATGCAGTAAAAAATTGCTCTTGTAGTGGCACGAGTATCAAAGTACTCAAAAAGGATATATTGTATAAATAAAATCAAGAACGGGTACAAGGATGTAGGGGAAAACATCATGTTGCAGCACTCGTGAGAAGTGGAACCTGTTCAAAATATCGCGAGATAGAGCGTGAAGTAGTCCTTGACAACCATAAACAAAGATGACAGACAATGTTTATAATTTTTATGATCTGTAAAACTAATGACGGCTTTTCTCGTGAATAAAGCATCGCACATGAACAACAAAATGTGCAAACTAAAGGTATAGTACAATAAAGTTTATTTACTACCGGTTATGAACCATGTTCGGTAGCGGATACGAAAACTGTCCGGAGTTTGGTCCCCGATATGTTGTTTAAAAAAATTATTGGACTTTGTCCCAAGTTAGGTAACACCTATTATCATATTATGGGACGAAGTCCCAACTATGGTAGAGATAGCAATTTTTTTCTATATACTAATGACTAAATTTTCATGCACCGGAAATGACATACCGGAAGTTAATACATGGTTAAATCTGTGCAGAAAATCGGATGCGGACGTTTCGTAACCTGGTCGTTTCGTACATAGATCGGGACTTAAAAAACGACGGAAGCCCCTATTTGCCCCCCCTTATAAGAAAATCTTGATCCACCCTCGGTCTACTTTTGAAAAAATATTATAGGTCCATATATCCGAGTTAATATTGTTTAAAAAAAATATTGGACTTCGTCCCAAGTTAGGTAACACCTATTATCATATTATCGTTAATCACTTATTATCAAGGATTTGGTAATGCGACGTCATTAAGCAGAAGCAATAACGTCATATATAGTTTGTCATGGTTACCCATAATGCAACTCCCTCTGGCGGAGTTCCGGTTTGAATGATCAATGCTTCCATTATGGAATCTATGGATAGCTCCGACCAAAATACTGAACTAAACATGTTTGGGAGCACCAAAAAAGCTTACGGATACTTCTGCTGTGTCCCCGTAATGTTCAAATCAGAAAGGGAATGGCAAAATCAAGGGGTGGAAGCGGTCATCTACATATTTTCTAAAGACAAGAACCCCAAACAAACCAGCGTTTTGATAACCTGAATAATCCAGTCGTTATATTACGATCTCGCTGGTCGCTACAAGGCGGAGAGAATCTGAGACGGAAAGGGCTTGAATTATTCGAGTTAGCGTTTGGATGAAAATGATCGGTACGTGTCATTGGGAGCCTAAAAGTCACGATCGGGTTTGTTCTGACCATTTTGTATATCAATTTTCGAATTATTATGTACTCCAATGAAGAATTATGTAAAGCATGCTATGAAAACTAAAAAAAGTCTGCTTATAGTGCATTGCAATTTACACGGGTAATTTACAATATTTTACGTTATGTGCAAGAATTCCCATGTTGGTCATGACTCATGGTATTACACATGTACATGTACCCGTGAGGTATGATCTTACTGTAGCTAGGCTTATGTAACAGGTAATTCATTTTGTTGTCAAGGGGAGGACTCGTAACCAATTTATTGAAACTCAGGGACTTGGTCCCATAATTCTTGGTACAGACTAGATTTACCTATTTACACACACAAAATTAGGGTCAAACTTCTGATAAAATATACTTAGTATAACTATTGTAACAGCTTCTTTAATGTTGGGTCCAGCATATGATATCAATACTTTGCATAAATTTGAGAAATCTTTCAAAAGTTACTTTTGTGCAAAACATTAGCCAACAAAGCCTCTTTTTTGTATAATGCAGTACACTTGATGAGGTTAGACATCAAGAGGTGTCAGTTCAAATCTGACAAGAGGCCATGGTTTTGTTTAATGCACGTGCAAGAACTTGTTGCTGAAAAGGGACATCTCCAACAGATAAAGATTATGCACCAAAACAATGTTTCCTTTTCAAAAGACAACACTGTTACACAACCAAGACAAACAAAGAATTCCAACTCAAAGAAATGTTTGTAAAACCCCCAAAAAATTATTCAATAATTGATGAAAACACTAAAAAGAAAATCACAGTTTTTGTCACCAAGCCAAGGCTGTCAGTAGCTCCTGAACAAAAAAATGCTGAAATTCTTCTAAATTTTGTATTTATGAAAAATATTTTTAAAATAAATAAAAAGAACACAAATAAAATTGAACATAAACATATGGTTGCACAGTGGCAAGGCAGAAAATGTGGGTTTACTGTCAGAAAGCAATTAATTTGTTTACCTTGAGTCTATTGGTAATAATATTGTTTGATGAAAATCACCACAAAATGTTATAGTAGGGTTTTAATAAATGAATGTTTGGGTGACAGTTCACACATATATTTTATGTTTGACCTAAAAGCTATTAAGTAACACCACATTCATATCAACAGAGAATAATATATCATGAATATACAAATGTGCATTGTAGCAAACCACCTAACGAATCAAGAGATTTGATTGGGTTATGAAAAATATGGTTGTTTTATACAACAAAAAGAAGTGCACCACTTTCATTAATTTCTTATTACAATGTATATTCAGTGTAATTATCTTTTAATAAAAAAATAAAAAAATTTTAAATTAATGTAAGATTTCTGGAATCGATTTCATCATATATTGGAATATTTTTTGAATTTTACATATCGACTTCCTTAATTATGACCAAAATGAAATATTGCCCATTTCAAGGAAAGATGATTTCTCTTGTACTTTTCTGGGAAACAATAGAAATTACCATCTTTATCATTTGAAGACCTTATTTTCTGGCATTTGTGTTGAAAACCCAACTTTTGCCACAAAATAAAAATTTCTCTACTAATGCCAAAGCAAAAAGTTTGACTGTTTTATGTCTTGAAGCTAATAAAAATGGGTACGGTAAATATTAATAAGAACATTGTAGATAATATTTTATATGGAATAAATGGTACATAAATGGTACATAAATTTGAACTTTAAGCTGGTCATTAAATATGAAAGTGTAGGAAATGTTTAGGGTAAAAATGTGGGTACAGTACAGAGCCTGGAAACAGGCAGATAATTTTTGTCCTAAGGAAAAAGATGAATATTTATGAAATTATTCATGGTGGTCATATGTTTATGTAGTTTTTACCACAAATAGCCCTTTATGTCGCAAGGTTTTACCAAGAGTGTTAGCGAGGTTTAAAGTGCTAACAAAAAGATAAAAAATTTATAAACATATGAATATCATGAATTATTTCTATTCTTATATCTTAAAATAAGCAAAGTATTCCTGAAAATAGTCTTTGACATCATCAATGATAATTGGTATAGATTTATATTATTTTTACCCTAGGTTTTGATGGAAGTCATATTCTAATTCAAGGTAATACTTGAAATATTGCTAAAATTTCAGCAAACCATAAATTTTTAATATAAATGTAATGAAAACCTTCTAAATGTTAGTCTGAGAATATCTAAAACATGTCTCCTAGCAAACATCTGCACAAAGCAAAGAATTTTTATTCTCAAAAGTGCACCATTCAAACAGAACAGCAGTAAAACTTGTCAAGGTGGTGTAGAATATTATTAAATAAAAATTAAATTATCTCTTAATATAAGTTACCAAAAAAATATCAACACTATAGCAACAACATAATATTGTCAAGTTGAATTTAAAGAAGTTTCACATCTAACAGACATTAATTTCAATTATATTAAAACTGACAATCGCAGCTAATAATTGCATCAGGTGATGCCCTTATATAAGAGTACTTTCTATGTGTCAGTAAGCCAGGTCTAACCTGTGTTTCCTCAAATTTTCAAATAAGCTAAAATAGCCAGAGCTTCATGCTTTAATCCCCATTTAATGGGTGGTATGGATGAAAAAATACAAATACAAATATTTTATTAGCACAAACTCATTTATAATAAATGGTTAGGGCCCAAATATAATGTAACAGTATGACAAGTTTGTGAAGTATGGTTTTACATCAAATGAAATATATGTATATGACAATATTAAAAAAATGATGCATACATGTCATCAGACTATCTCTATTTTTTAAACAACTTGATATGAATGAAGAGGACATTCTAAGAATTACTGATGAATTACTATTAAGAAGAAGTTTTATTTTGGAAACTGTACTCAGTTTTATATATCCTGGTACTATTTTGTTAATTTTGTTTACAAATATTTGTCTTTGCAGTTCATATCCTGGACAATGTATAAGGAAATGTTCTTCATTTTCAATTTTTACAGATGTACAAACTGTACAAAATCTTTCTGATGTAGGAATATTTTTATGCCTTCCTCTTTCTATAATTAATAAATGGGCACTTGTCTGTGTGAATTTAGAAATTGCAGCCCTCTCCAAAATATTAACTAAACTATCAACATATGGAGGTCTTTGTCCCATATTGTAGAAAGTTCTGAAGAAGTTTAGTTTAGAAGATTGAGAAATATTGCTATTTTGATCTTTTATTTTTTGCTTTATATTTATCAGTTGATGTTTAAAATTCACATTATTGTCAAAAATATATGAATAACCAAGGCTATCGAGAAAATATTTTGTTTTCTTAATTCATGGGTTTGAAGTTTTTGTAGCATTATATATTTGATATATTAAGGTGTTCAGTTGTCCAATGAAAGTACATGTATATGATCTACAAAATTTATACAAGAAGCATGAATTAAATTTCTAAGTTGAAGTCGAGCTAGTTCTGCTTGGCAAGCATCATTTGAGGCATATCCTTGTNTTTGTACATCATGATGTCACAAATAAGTGATGTGCTTGGTTAATTTCCAGTTCCACTACTATTTGTCATACCACGGTAGGTTTTACTAACAGTTATTGTTCCTGAAAATACATACAAAAAATACTTTCATAATTTCTTTCTCTTAATTTTGTTAATTAAAAAGAAGACATGTTATTGCCAGAGGCAAAATCCTCTGTTTTTTTTTAATTTTATGTAAGATATTTGCTATTCCCCACCCCCCAATAATTTTTAGATGAGGCAAAGCTTATTACATTTAAGTTTCTGGTGGAGGCACAGGGTAATTTCCTCCGTTTGCACCAGCTATATTATAAACTACTTGTACTAATTATAAAGCACAGCATGTGAGTATTTTGAGATACATTGCTGTATTTTTACGTGTACAAGTAATTTAATTTTCATACCATGGGTGGGAATCGAACCCACATACCAGAAACAGCAAGTAGTTAGTTTACTTTCTGAGAGAAACAAATATATACACAAATGAATTTACTGGTTTAAGCTCTTCATTTTGATCTTCACATTCAGCAAACTGGTGTACAGTTAGATATTTTTGTAATTTAATCAACTAGATTTTCAAAATTTGAGTACTCTGACATTATGCCATTTGGAAGTGTGTGCCCACCTGTAAAATATACTTTACAGAATTGGTCTTCCAATAAAACACTAACGCAAGTTGCTGTACATGTACAAATCCACCACATGGTTCTCCATTTTTTTTGTCGAGGATTACATGTAGTAGGTGTTTAATCTTGTCCTCATCACCACTTTGGGAAGTACGGTATACAAGAAGCTTAACTTACACAACAGTTATAACTCCGTTTCAGTTCATTAAGAAACATTACATTTGTGATTTCCATCAAAATGTTGATTTGCTCTGGACAATTTGTAATGACTCGATGACGTGGAAGTAAATTCCAACACCGTCAATGTTTATTTTACCCGCATTCTTATATAATTACACATTAGAGCCTTACGATGTCTCAAGCCAATCGATTTCATTTCTTTAAAATACTTTGGTGCAATTGGGACAGGGGTTAGCATTGCATTGTAGCTCAGTTTTACGATTTTGTACCCTTTGACATAGTTTCTCCTTTATCTTCTTGTTTACATTGGTACCGGAACTCCGCCAGCGCGCAAGGCATTATGGGTAACCTTGAAATCCGACTATTAGAAAACAGCAACAATTCTACGTACGTGCGTCCTTGACAACGCTTAGTTACTGGCGATAATTTTCCATCTCACTCTACTAGCGTGAGATGGGAAATTCTCAGATAGCAAGATCAAAGGAAAACACCGCAAAATAGCGATAAAAGAACAATTTCGCTAAGAAATTAAGATAAGATGAAAACGGTTTGGTTCAGGTTGATGGTGTTTAACGCCAGTTTCAACAATATTTCATTTATATCGTGGCGGTCAGTTTTATTGGTGGAGGAAACCGGAAAAGCCGAAGAAAACCACAGTCCTGTCACAAGTCACTGACAAACTTTATTACATAATCTTGTATCGAGTACAGCTTGCCTGATTGGGATTCGAACTCACAACTTAAATGGTGATAAGGTACATATAAATCCAACTACCATACGATCACGACCACGACGTCCCCTATATACCAATAGTTAGTAAGTAATTTTAGTACACTCACAGCTTAAAGCAAATAAACGTCATTTCAGTAATGTTTTGTATGACTATAGAAAACTGCTGATAACGGCTTCTAATCTGTAGAAAATTATTACAAAGTCCCGCTAGGAAAACGATTCTAGAAAAACAATCCCATGGTTACAATACACTTTAGCAACTCAACACTTTAGGGTCTTGTACCAACAGCAATGGCTTCCGTCTTTATTCAAAGAAAAACGGAGGGCCCGGGTGGCTCAATGAGTTAGGTAGTTGGATTACCTACCAACTCATACAAGCCTATCACCAATACGGCGTGGGTTCGCGCCCGGCTTTGTAAATTACAAAAAGGGTGCACTCGACTCGCAACCGCAGTTTACTAGTTGCTTGCCCATGGTCGGTGGTTTTCTCCGGGTACTCCGGCTTCTTCCACCACTATATAGCTAAAAATTTTGCTGAAGGTGTAGTTAAACACCAAAAATCAATCAAATCATAGAAAAACGTAGATATCTAAATTAGTGCTCAATCTTTTGTGTAATTCAAACAATATTTTATATACATTTAAGTCAATTTCCGATAGACGGATGCCGTGTCTGCTTTATACAGAAGAAATTATCAATTTTTTTAAATATTTATTTATTGTGTTTGTCTTTTGAGAAAATGTTGTATCAGCTAGAAACGAAAATATTTTAGAACTATAATTGATATACACTAACCAATACACACCTTTCTGATTAAAATATTATACGTGTTATATATAATAAATTGAAAACAAAATAATACCGCACAGAGTCAATATAGATATCCCCTAACATAAATATAATATCTCTGTTAGCTTATCTGGCTTGTTACACAAGTACTTTAATATTTTTTTGAGACGCAATACATTTAAAATTAACGATATATGGGACAAAAACAATAAAACCTTCTCCATATCATTGTAATTTATGGTTTATTTGGGAATAACGATTCTTGTCTTGTTGATAATCAGAGTAGATGATAAAAGGAAAATTTCGTTAAGATATTAAGATCAGATGATAACGAAAAGATGGAAAAAATCTTTTTGTTTAAAAAAAAAGAATACTGATATGAATATTCGAGATCACAATGATAAAATAATTGTTCCAAAAGAGCTTTACCTGAAAAATATTCAGAAAATAATGCGCATAGCAATCACTCCAAAATGTCAATTAAAATACGATGCATTTTCAGAAAAGCAATTACTTCGAAAGTTTTACGGTCGCGCCATGACTTGGTTAACTAATATGGAATATCTGTGAAAAATAATGTGTTACAAATGACCACGGATATGTTCCACATGTCAAAAGCACTTCCATGTTCTTTCCTCATTCATGACCTGAGTTACAAATGACCACGGATAT
>MJUT01057708.1:12601-28578 GCA_002080005.1 Gigantidas platifrons
CTTCTCCACTAGTAGCACCCGTCGTGTTACTTCTAGTGAGTGAGCAACTTCTTCTCCACTAGTAGCACCTGTCGTGTTACTTCTGATGAGTGGGCTGTACCTTCTCCATTAGTAGCACCCATCGTGTTACTTCTGAAGAGTGGGCAGTTCCTCCTGCACCAGTAACACCCGTCGTATTACTTCTGATGAGTGGGCTGTTCCCTCTTCACTAGTAGCACCCATTGTTTTACTTCTGAAGAGTGGGTAGTTCCTTCTCCACTAGTAGCACCCGTTGTGTTACTTCTGAAGAGTGATCAGCTTCTTCTCCACTAGTAGCACCCGTTGTGTTACTTCTGACGAGTAAGCAGTTCCTTCCACTAGTAACACCCGTCATGTTGCTTCTGAAGAGTGGACAGTTCCTTCTCCACTAGAAGCACCTCACATGTTACTTCTGAAGAGTGGGCAGTTAATCCTCCACTAGTAGCACCCATTGTGTTACTTCCGAAGAGTGGGCAGTTCCTGCTCCACTAGTAGCACCTGTCGTGTTATTTCTGGTGTGTGTGCATTTCCTTCTCCAATAGTAGCACCCGTCGTGTTACTTCTGATGAGTGGGCTGTTCCTCCTCCACTAGTAACACCCGTCGTCTTACTTATGAATAGTGAGCAGTTCCTTCTCCACTAGTAGCACCCATCCTGTTACTTCTGAAGAGTGGGCAGTTCCTGCTCAACTAGTAACACCCGTCAAGTTACTTCTGAAGAGTGAGCAGTTCCTTCTCCACTAGTAGCACCCATCGTGTTACTTTCGAAGAGTGGGCAGTTCCTTCTCCACTAGTAGCATCCGACGTGTTACTTCTGAAGAGTGGGCAGTTCCTGCTCCAATAGTAACACCCGTCGTGTTACTTCTGATAAATGGATTGTTCCTCCTCCACTAGTAGCACCCATCATTTTATTTCTGAAGAATGGGCAGTTCCTGCTCCACTAGTAACACCCGTCGTGTTACTTCTAAAGAGTGAGTAGTACCTTCTCCACTAGTAGCACCCGTCGTGTTACTTCTAGTGAGTGAGCAACTTCTTCTCCACTAGTAGCACCTGTCGTGTTACTTCTGATGAGTGGGCTGTTCCTTCTCCACTAGTAGCACCCATCGTGTTACTTCTGAAGAGTGGGCAGTTCCTCCTCCACCAGTAACACCCGTCGTGTTACTTCTCATGAGTGGGCTGTTCCTCCTCCTCTAGTAGCACCCGTCATATCACTTCTGAGGAGTCGACAGTTCCTCCTCCACTAGTAGCAACCGTCGTATTACTTCTGATGAGTGGGCTGTTCCTCCTTCACTAGTAACACCCATTGTGTTACTTCTGAAGAGTTGGTAGTTCCTTCTCCACTAGTAGCACCCGTTGTGTTACTTCTGAAGAGTGATCAGCTTCTTTTCCACTAGTAGCACCCGTTGTGTTACTTCTGAAGAGTGAGCAGCTTCTTCTCCACTAGTACAACCCGTCATGTTACTTCTGATGAGTAAGCAGTTCCTTCAACTAGTAACACCCGTCATGTTGCTTCTGAAGAGTGGACAGTTCCTTCTCCACTAGTAGCACCCGTCGTGTTACTTCTGATGAGTGGGCTGCTCCTCCTCCAATAGTAACACCGGTCGTAATATTTCTGAAGAGTGAGCAGTTCCTTCTCCACTAGTAGCACCCGTCGTGTTACTTCTGAAGAGTGGGCAGTTCCTGCTTCACTAGTAACACCCGTCGTGTTACTTCTAAAGAGTGAATAGTTCCTTCTCCACTAGTAGCACCTGTCGTGTTACTTCTAGTTAGTGAGCAGTTTCTTCTCCACTAGTAGCACCCGTCGTGTTACTTCTGATGAGTGGGCAGTTCTTCCTCCACTAGTAACACCCGTCGTGTTACTACTCATGAGTGGGCTGTTCCTCCTCCACTAGTAGCACCCATCATGTTACTTCTGAAGAGTGGGAAGTTCCTGCCCCACTAGTAACACCCTTCGTGTTACTTCTAAAGAGTGAGCTATTCCTTCCCCACTAGTAGCACCCGTCGTGTTACTTCTGAAGAGTGGGCAGTTCCTCCTCCACTAGTAACACCCGTCGTGTTACTTCTCATGAGTGGGATGTTCCTCCTCCACTAGTAGGACCCATCGTGTTACTTCCGAAGAATGGGCAGTTCCTGCTTCACTAGTAAAACCCGTCGTTTTACTTCTGAAGAGTGAGCAATTCCTTCTCCACTAGTAGCATCCGACGTGTTACTTCTGAAGAGTGGGCAGTTCCTGCTCCAATAGTAACACCCGTCGTGTTACTTCTGATGAATGGGTTGTTCCTCCTCCACTAGTAGCACCCATCATTTTACTTCTAAAGAGTGGGCAGTTCCTGCTCCACTAGTAGCACCCGTCGTGTTACTTCTAAAGAGTGAGTAGTACCTTCTCCACTAGTAGCACCCGTCGTGTTACTTCTAGTGAGTGAGCAACTTCTTCTCCACTAGTAGCACCTGTCGTGTTACTTCTGATGAGTGGGCTGTTCCTTCTCCATTAGTAGCACCCATCGTGTTACTTCTGAAGAGTGGGCAGTTCCTCCTGCACCAGTAACACCCGTCGTGTTACTTCTCATGAGTGGGCTGTTCCTCCTCCACTAGTAGCACCCGTCATATTACTTCTGAAGAGTCGACAGTTCCTCCGCCACTAGTAGCACACGTCGTGTTACTTCTGAAGAGTCAGCAGTTCCTTCCCCACTAGTAGCAACCGTCGTATTACTTCTGATGAGTGGGCTGTTCCCTCTTCACTAGTGGCACCCATTGTTTTACTTCTGAAGAGTGGGTAGTTCCTTCTCCACTAGTAGCACCCGGTGTGTTACTTCTGAAGAGTGATCAGCTTCTTCTCCACTAGTAGCACCCGTTGTGTTACTTCTGACGAGTAAGCAGTTCCTTCCACTAGTAACACCCGTCATGTTGCTTCTGAAGAGTGGACAGTTCCTTCTCCACTAGAAGCACCTCACATGTTACTTCTGAAGAGTGGGCAGTTAATCCTTCACTAGTAGCACCCATTGTGTTACTTCGAAGAGTGGGCAGTTCCTGCTCCACTAGTAGCACCTGTCGTGTTATTTCTGGTGTGTGTGCATTTCCTTCTCCAATAGTAGCACCCGTCGTGTTACTTCTGATGAGTGGGCTGTTCCTCCTCCACTAGTAACACCCGTCGTCTTACTTATGAAGAGTGAGCAGTTCCTTCTCCACTAGTAGCACCCATCCTGTTATTTCTGAAGAGTGGGCAGTTCCTGCTCCACTAGTAACACCCGTCAAGTTACTTCTGAAGAGTGAGCAGTTCCTTCTCCACTAGTAGCACCCATCGTGTTACTTTCGAAGAGTGGGCAGTTCCTTCTCCACTAGTAACACCCGTCGTGTTACTTCTGAAGAGTGAGCAGTTCCTTCTTCACTAGTAGCACCCGTCGTGTTACTTCTGATGAGTGGGCTGTGCCTCCTCCATTAGTAACACCCGTCGTATTACTTCTGAAGAGTGAGCAATTCCTTCTCCACTAGTAGCATCCGACGTGTTACTTTTGAAGAGTGGGCAGTTACTGCTCCACTAGTAGCACCCGTCGTGTTACTTCGAAAGAGTGAGTAGTTCCTTCTCCACAAGTAGCACCTGTCTTGTTTCTTCTAGTGAGTGAGCAGCTTCTTCTCCACTAGTAGCACCCGTCGTGTTACTTCTGATGAGTGGGCTGTTCCTCCTCCACTAGTAGCACCCATCGTGTTACTTTTGAAGAGTGGGCAGTTCCCCCTCCACTAGTAACACCCGTCGTGTTACTTCTGATGAATGGGCTGTTCCTCCTCCACTAGTAGCACCCATCATGTTACTTCTGAAGAGTGGGCAGTTCCTGCTCCACTAGTAACACCCGTCGTGTTACTTCTAAATAGTGAGTAGTTCCTTCTCCACTAGTAGCACCCGTCGTGTTACTTCTAGTTAGTGAACAGCTTCTTCTCCACTAGTAGCACCCGTCGTGTTACTTCTGATGAGTGGGCTGTTCCTCCTCCACTAGTAGCACCCATCGTGTTACTTCTGAAGAGTGGGCAGTTCCTCCTCCACAAGTAACACCGTCGTGTTACTTCTCATGGGTGGGCTGTTCCTCCTCCACTAGTAGGACCCATCGTGTTACTTCCGAAGAGTGGGCAGTTCCTGATCCACTAGTAGCACCCGTCGTGTTACTTCTGGTGAGTGAGTGGTTCCTTCTCCACTAGTAACACCCGTCGTGTTACTTCTGATGAGTGGGCTGTTCCTCCTTCACTAGTAACACCCGTCGTGTTACTTCTGAATAGTGAGCAGTTCCTTCTCCACTAGTAGCACCCACCCGTCATGTTACTTCTGAAGAGTGGCTGGTTCCTCCACTAGTAGCACCCGTCGTGTTACTTCTGAAGAGTGGCTGGTCATCCACTAGTAGCACCCGTCGTGTTACTTCTGAAGAGTGGGTTGTTCTTCCACTAGTAGCACCCATCGTGTTACTTCTGAAGAGTGGGAAGTTCCTACTCCACTAGTAACACCCGTCGTGTTATTTCTGATGAGTGGGCTGTTCCTCCTCCACTAGTAGCACCCATCCTGCTACTTCTGAAGAGTGGACAGTTCCTGCTCCACTAGTAACACCCGTCGTGTTACTTCTGAAGAGTGAGCAGTTTCTTCTCCACTAGTAGCACCCGTCGTGTGACTTCTGATGAGTGGGCTGTTTCTCCTCCACTAGTAGCACCCATCGTGTTACTTCTGAAGAGTGGACAGTTCCTGCTCCACTGGTAGCACCCGTCGTGTTCCTTTTGGTGAGTGACCAGCTTCTCCACTAGTAGCACCCGTCGTCCTACTTCTGATGAGTGGGCTGTTCCTCCTCCACTAGTAGCACCCATCGTGTTACTTCAGAAGAGTGGGCAGTTCCTCCTCCACTAGTAACACCCGTCGTGTTACTTATCATGAGTGGGCTGTTCCTCCTCCACTAGTAGCACCCATCGTGTTACTTCTCAAGAGTGCGCAGTTCCTCCTCCAGTAGTAGCACCCATCGTGTTACTTCCGAAGAGTGGGCAGTTCCTTCTCCACTAGTAGCACCCGTCGTGTTACTTCTGATGAGTGGGCTATTCCTCCTCCACTAGTAACACCCGTTGAGTTACTTCTGAAGAGTGAGCAGTTCCTTCTCCACTAGTAGCACCCGTCGTGTTACTTCTGATGAGTGAGCAGCTTCTTCTCCACTAGTAGCACCCGTCGTATTACTTCTGAAAAGGGATCAGTTCCTTCTCCACTAGTAGCACCCGTTGTGTTACTTCTGAAGAGTGACCAGTTCCTTCTCCACTAGTAGCACCCGTCTTGTTACTTCTGGTGAGTGAGCAGTTCCTTCCCCACTAGTAGCACCCGTCGTTTTACTTCTCATGAGTGGGCTGCTCCTCCTCCACTAGTAGCACTCATCGTGTTACTTCTGAAGAGTGGGCAGTTCCTTCTCCACTTGTAGCATCCATCGTGTTACTTCAGAAGAGTGGGCAGTTCCTGCTCCACTAGTAACACCCGTCGTGTTACTTCTGAAGATTGAGCAGTTCCTTCTCCACTAGTAGCACCCGTCGTGTTACTTCTGGTGAGTGAACAGTTCCTTCTCCACTAGTAGCACCCGTCGTGTTACTTCTGAAGAGTGAACAGTTCCTTCTCCACTAGTAGCACCCGTCCTGTTACTTCTGATGAGTGATCTGTTCCTCCTCCACTAGTAGCAACATTCGTGTTACTTCTGAAGAGTGGGCAGTTCCTTCTCCACTAGTAACACCCGTCGTGTTACTTATGGTGAGTGAGCAGTTCCTTCTCCACTAGTAGCACCCGTCGTGTTACTTCTGATGAGTGGGCTGTTCCTCCTCCACTAGTAGCACCCATCGTGTTACTTTCGAAGAGTGGGCAGTTCATGCTCCACTAGTAACACCCGTCGTGTTACTTCTGAAGAGTGGGCAGTTCCTCCTCCACTAGTAGCACCCATCCTGTTACTTCTGAAGAGTGGGCAGTTCCTTCTCCACTAGTAGCACCCGTCGTCTTACTTCTAGTGAGTGAGCAGCTTCTTTTCCGCTAGTAGCACCCGTCGTGTTACTTCTGATGAGTGGGCTGTTACTCCTCCACTAGTAGCACCCATCGTGTTACTTCTGAAGAGTGGGCAGTTCCTCCTCCACTAGTAACACCCGTCGTGTTACTTCTCATGAGTGGGCTGTTCCTCCTCCACTAGTAGCACCCGTCATGTTACTTCTCAAGATTCGAGAGTTCCTCCTCCACTAGTAGCACACGTCGTGTTACTTCTGAAGAGTCAGCAGTTCCTTCCCCACTAGTAGCACACGTCGTGTTACTTCTGAAGAGTGGGCAGTTCCTCCTCCACTAGTAGCCCCCATCCTGTTACTTCTGAAGAGTGGGCAGTTCCTTCTCCACTAGTAGCACCCGTCGTGTTACTTCTGAAGAGTGAGCAGTTCCTTCTCCACTAGAAGCACCCGTTCTGTTACTTCTGAAGATTGGACAGTTCCTTCTCCACTAGTAGCACCCGTCGTGTTACTTCTGAAGAGTGGGCTGTTCATCCACTAGTAGCTCCCGTCGTGTTACTTCTGAAAAGTGGGCTGTTCCTCCACTAGTAGCACCCGTCGTGTTACTTCTGAAAAGTGGGCTGTTCCTCCACTAGTATCACCCGTCGTGTTACTTCTGGAGAGTGGACAGTTCCTTCTCCACTAGTAGCACCCGTCGTGTTACTTCTGAAGAGTGAGCAGTTTCTTCTCCACTAGTAGCACCCGTCGTGTTACTTTTGGTGTGTGAGCAGCTTCTCCACTAGTAGCACCCGTCGTGCTACTTCTGAAGAGTAGGCAGTTCCTCCTCCACTAGTAACACTCGTCGTGTTACTTCTCATGAGTGGGCTGTTCCTCCTCCACTAGTAGCACCCATCGTGTTACTTCTGAAGAGTGAGCAGTTCCTGCTCCACTAGTAACACCCGTCTTGTTACTTCTCATGAGTGGGTTGTTCCTCCTCCACTAGTAGCACCCATCGTGTTACTTCTGAAGAGTGGGCAGTTGCTCCTCCACTAGTAACACCCGTCGTGTTACTTCTCATGAGTGGGATGTTCCTCCTTTACTAGTAGCACCCATCGTGTTACTTCTGAAGAGTGGGCAGTTCCTACTCCACTAGTAGCACCCGTCGTGTTACTTCTGAAAAGTGGGCTGTTCCTCCACTAGTAGCACCCGTCGTGTTACTTCTGAAGAGTGGGCTCTTCCTCCACTAGTATCACCCGTCGTGTTACTTCTGAAGAGTGGACAGTTCCTTCTCCACTAGTAGCACCCGTTGTGCTACTTCTGAAGAGTGGGCAGTTCCTTCTCCACTAGTAGCACCCGTCGTGTTACTTCTGAAGAGTGGACAATTCCTTCTCCACTAGTAGCACCCGTCGTGTTACTTCTGAAGAGTGAGCAGTTTCTTCTCCACTAGTTGCATCCGTCGTGTTACTTTTGGTGTGTGAGCAGCTTCTCCACTAGTAGCACCCGTCGTGTTACTTCTGAAGAGTGGGCTGTTCCTCCTCCACTAGTAACACTCATCGTGTTACTTCTCATGAGTGGGCTGTTCCTCCTCCACTAGTAGCACCCATCGTGTTACTTCTGAAGAGTGGGCAGTTCCTGCTCCACTAGTAACACCCGTCGTGTTACTTCTGAAAAGTGGGCAGTTCCTTCTCCACTAGTAGCACCCGTCGTGTTACTTCTGAAGAGTGGGCTGTCCCTCCACTAGTAGCACCCGTCGTGCTACTTCTGATGAGTGGGCTGTTACTCCTCCAAAAGTAGCACCCATCGTGTTACTTCTGAAGAGTGGGCAGTTCCTCCTCCACTAGTAACACCCGTCGTGTTACTTCTCATGAGTGGGCTGTTCCTCCTCCACTAGTAGCATCCACCGTGTTACTTCTCATGAGTGGGCTGTTCCTCCTTTACTAGTAGCACCCATCGTGTTACTTCTGAAGAGTGGGCAGTTCCTACTCCACTAGTAGCACCCGTCGTGTTACTTCTGAAAAGTGGGCTGTTCCTCCACTAGTAGCACTCGTCGTGTTACTTCTGAAGGGTGGGCTCTTCCTCCACTAGTAGCACCCGTCGTGTTACTTCTGAAGAGTGGACAGTTCCTTCTCCTCCAGTAGCACCCGTTGTGTTACTTCTGAAGAGTGGGCAGTTCCCTCTCCACTAGTAGCTCCCGTCGTGTTACTTCTGAAGAGTGGACTGTTCCTGCACTAGTAGCACCCGTCGTGGTACTTCTGAAGAGTGGGCTTTTCCTCCAGGAGTAGCACCCGTCGTGTAACTTCTGAAGAGTGGGCTGTTCCTCCACTAGTATCACCCGTCGTGTTACTTCTGAAGAGTGGGCTGGTCCTCCACTAGTAGCACCCGTTGTGTTACTTCTGAAGAGTGGGCTGTTCCTCCTCCACTAGTAGCACCCGTCGTGTTACTTCTGATGAGTGGACTGTTCCTCCTCCACTAGTAACACCCGTTGTGTTACCTCTGAAGAGTGGGCAGCTCCTTCTCCACTAGTAGCACCCGTCGTGTTACTTCTCAAGAGTGGGATGTTCCGCCATTAGTAGCACCCGTCGTGTTACTTCTGAAGAGTGGGCTCTTCGTCCACTAGTATCACCCATTGTGTTACTTCTGAAGAGTGGACAGTTCCTTCTCCACTAGTAGCACCCGTTGTGTTACTTCTGAAGAGTGGGCAGTTCCTTCTCTACTAGTAGCATCCGTCGTGTCACTTCTGAAAAGTGGGCTGTTCCTCCACTAGTAGCACCCGTCGTGTTACTTCTGATGAGTGAACAGCTTCTTCTTCACTAGTAGCACCCGTCGTGTTAATTCTGAAGAGTGAGTAGTTCCTTCTCCACTAGTAGCACCCGTCGTGTTACTTTTGGTGAGTGAGCAGCTTCTCAACTAGTAGAACCCGTCGTGCTACTTCTGAAGAGTGGGCAGTTCCTCCTCCACTAGTAACACCCTTCGTATTATTCTCAAGAGTGGGCTGTTCCTCCTCCACTAGTAGCACCCATCGTGTTACTTCTGAAGAGTGGGCAGTTCCTGTTCCACTAGTAACACCCGTCGTGTTACTTCTGAAGAGTGAGCAGTTCCTTCTCCACTAGTAGCACCCGTCGTGTTACTTCTGAAGAGTGGGCAGTTCTTCCTCCACTAGTAACACCCGTCGTGTTACTTCTCATGAGTGGGCTGTTCCTCCTCCACTAGTAGCACCCATCGTGTTACTTCTCAAGAGTGGGCAGTTCCTGCTCCACTAGTAACACCCGTCGTGTTACTTCTGAAGATTGATTAGTTCCTTCTCCACTAGTAGCACCCGTCGTGTTACTTTTGGTGAGTGAGCAGCTTCTCCACTCGTAGCACCCGTCGTGCTACTTCTGATGAGTGGGCTGTTCCTCCTCCAAAAGTAGCACCCATCGTGTTACTTCTGAAGAGTGGGCAGTTCCTCCTCCACTAGTAACACCCGTCGTGTTACTTCTCATGAGTGGGCTGTTCCTCCTCCACTAGTAGCACCCATCGTGTTACTTCTCAAGAGTGGGCAGTTCCTCCTCCACTAGTAGGACCCATCGTGTTACTTCCGAAGAGTGGACTGTTCCTCCTCCTCTAGTAGCACCCATCGTGTTACTTCTGAAGAGTGGGCAGTTCCTTCTCTACTAGTAGCATCCGTCGTGCCACTTCTGAAAAGTGGGCTGTTCCTCCACTAGTAGCACCCGTCGTGTTACTTCTGATGAGTGAACAGCTTCTTCTCCACTAGTAGCACCCGTCGTGTTAATTCTGAAGAGTGAGTAGTTCCTTCTCCATTAGTAGCACCCGTCGTGTTACTTTTGGTGGGTGAGCAGCTTCTCCACTAGTAGCACCGTCGTGATACTTCTGAAGAGTGGACAGTTCCTCCTCCACTAGTAACACCCTTCGTATTACTTCTCATGAGTGGGCTGTTCCTCCTCCACTAGTAGCACCCGTTGTGTTACTTCTGAAGAGTGGGCAGTTTCTTCTCCATTAGTAGCACCCATCGTGTTACTTCTGAAGAGTGGGCTCTTCCTCCACTAGTAGCATCCGTCGTGTTACTACTGAAGAGTGGGCTGTTCCTCCACTAGTAGCACCCGTCGTGGAACTTCTGAAGAGTGGACATTTCCTCCACTAGTAGCACCCGTCGTGTTACTTCTGAAGAGTGGGCTGTTCCTCCACTAGTATCTCCTGTCGTGTTACTTCTGAAGAGTGGGCTGGTCCTCCATTAGTAGCACCCGTCGTGTTACTTCTGAAGAGTGGGCTGTGCCTCCTCCACTAGTGGCACCCATCGTGTTACTTCTGAAGAGTGGGCAGTTCCTGCTCCACTAGTAACACCCGTCGTGTTACTTCTGAAGAGTGAGCAGTTCCTTCTCCAGTAGTAGCACCCGTCGTGTTACTTCTGATGAGTGGGCTGTTCCTCTCCACTAGTAACACCCGTTGTGTTACTTCTGAAGAGTGAGCTGTTCCTTCTCCACTAGTAGCACCCGTTGTGTTACTTCTGAAGAGTTGGCAGTTCCTTCTCCACTAGTAGCACCCGTCGTGTTACTTCTGAAGAGTGGGCTGTTCCTCCACTAGTAGCACCCGTCGTGTTACTTCTGAAGAGTGGGCTCTTCCTCAACTAGTATCACCCGTCGTGTTACTTCTGAAGAGTGGACAGTTCCTTCTCCAATAGTAGCACCCGTTGTGTTACTTCTGAAGAGTGGGCAGTTCCTTCTCCACTAGTAGCACCCGTCGTGTTATTTCTGAAGAGTGGGCTGTTCCTCCACTCGTAGCACCCTTCGTGTTACTTCTGATGAGTGAGCAGCTTCTTCTCCACTAGTAGAACCCGTCGTGTTACTTCTGAAGAGTGAGCAGTTCCTTCTCCACTAGAAGCACCCGTTCTGTTACTTCTGAAGAGTGGGCAGTTCCTTCTCCACTAATAGCACCCGTCGTGTTACTTCTGAAGAGTGGGCTGTTCCTCCACTAGTATCACCCGTCGTGTTACTTCTGAAAATTGGGCTGTTCCTCTACTAGTAGCACGCGTCGTGTTACTTCTGAAGAGTGGGCGCTTCCTCCACTATTATCACCCATCGTGTTACTTCTGAAGAGTGGACAGTTCCTTCTCCACTAGTAGCACCCGTCGTGTTACTTTTGGTGTGTGAGCAGCTTCCCCACTAGTAGCACCCCCCGTGCTACTTCTGAAGAGTGTGCAGTTCCACCTCCACTAGTAACACTCGTCGTGTTACTTCTCATGAGTGGGCTGTTTCTCCTTCACTAGTAGCACCCATCGTGTTACTTCTGAAGAGTGGGAAGTTCCTGCTCCACTAGTAACACCCGTTGTGTTACTTCTGAAGAGTGAGCAGTTCCTTCTCCACTAGTAGCACACGTCGTGTTACTTTTGGTGAGTGAGCAGCTTCTCCACTAGTAGCACCCGTTGTGCTACTACTGATGAGTGGGCTGTTACTCCTCCACTAGTAGCACCCATCGTGTTACTTCTCAAGAGTGGGCAGTTCCTCCTCCACTAGTAGGACCCATCGTATTACTTCCGAAGAGTGGACTCTTCCTCCTCCACTAGTAGCACCCATCGTGTTACTTCAGAAGAGTGGGCAGTTCCTCCTCCGCTTGTAACACCCGTCGTGTTACTTCTCATGAGTGGGTTGTTCCTCCTTTACTAGTAGCACCCATCGTGTTACTTCTAAAGAGTGGGTAGTTCCTACTCCACTAGTAGCACCCGTCGTGTTACTTTTGAAGAGTGGGCTGTTCCTCCACTAGTAGCACCCGTCGAGTTACTTCTGAAAAGTGGGCTGTTCCACCACTAGTAGCACCCGTCGTGTTACTACTGAAGATTGGGCTGTTCCTCCACTAGTATCACCCGTCGTGGAACTTCTGAAGAGTGGGCTTTTCCTCCACTAGTAGCACCCGTCGTGTTACTTCTGAAGAGTGGGCTGTTCCTCCACTAGTATCTCCTGTCGTGTTACTTCTGAAGAGTGGGCTGGTCCTCCATTAGTAGCACCCGTCGTGTTCCTTCTGAAGAGAGGCTGTGCCTCCTCCACTAGTAGCACCCATCGTGTTACTTCTGAAGAGTGGGCAGTTCCTGCTCCACTATTAACACCCATTGTGTTACTTCTGAAGAGTGAGCAGTTCCTCCTCCACTAGTAACACCCTTCGTGTTACTTCTGATGAGTGGGCTGTTCCTCCTCCACTAGTAACACCCGTTGTGTTACTTCTGAAGAGTGAGCTGTTCCTTCTCCACTAGTAGCACCCGTTGTGTTACTTCTGAAGAGTTGGCAGTTCATTCTCCACTAGTAGCACCCGTCGTGTTACTTCTGAAGAGTGGGCTGTTCTTCCACTAGTAGCACCCGTCGTGTTACTTCTGAAGAGTGGGCTCTTCCTCCACTAGTATCACCCGTCGTGTTACTTCTGAAGAGTGGACAGTTCCTTCTCCACTAGTAGCACCCGTTGTGTTACTTCTGAAGAGTGGGCAGTTCCTTCTCCACAAGTAGCACCCGTCGTGTTATTTCTGAAGAGTGGGCAGTTCCTCCTCCACTAGTAACACCCGTCGTGTTACTTCTCATGAGTGGGCAGTTCCTCCTCCACTAGTAGGACCCATCGTCTTACTTCCGAAGAGTGGGCTGTTCCTCCTCCACTAGTAGCACCCATCGTGTTACTTCTGAAGAGTGGACAGTTCCTCCTCCACTAGTAACACCCGTCGTGTTTCTTCTCATGAGTCGACTGTTCCTCCTTTACTAGTAGCAACCATCGTGTTACTTCTGAAGAGTGGGCAGTTCCTACTCCACTAGTAGCATCCGTCGTGTTACTTCTGAAGAGTGGGCTGTTCCTCCACTAGTATCATTCGTCGTGTTACTTCTGAAGGGTGGGCTCTTCCTCCACTAGTATCACTCGTTGTGTTACTTCTGAAAAGTGGACAGTTCCTTCTCCACTAGTAGCACTCGTTGTGTTACTTCTGAAGAGTGGGCAGTTTCTTCTCCATTAGTAGCACCCATCGTGTTACTTCTGAAGAGTGGGCTGGTCCTCCATTAGTAGCACCCGTCGTGTTACTTCTGAATAGTGGGCTCTTCCTCCACTAGAATCACCCGTCGTGTTACTTCTGAAGAGTGGACAGTTCCTTCTCCACTAGTAGCACCCGTTGTGTTACTTCTGAAGAGTGGGCAGTTCCTTCTCCACTAGTAGCACCCGTCGTGTTATTTCTGAAGAGTGGGCTGTTCCTCCACTAGTAGCACCCTTCGTGTTACTTCTGGTGAGTGAGCAGCTTCTTCTCCACAAGTAGTACCCGCCGTGTTACTTCTGAAGAGTGAGCAGTTCCTTCTCCACTAGAAGCACCCGTTCTGTTACTTCTAAAGAGTGTGCAGTTCCTTCTCCACTAGTAGCACCCGTCGTGTTACTTCTGAAGAGTGGGCTGTTCCTCCACTAGTAGCAGCCGTCGTGTTACTTCTGAAAAGTGGGCTGTTCCTCCACTAGTATCACCCGTCGTGTTACTTCTGAAGAGTGGGCGCTTCCTCCACTATTATCACCCATCGTGTTACTTCTGAAGAGTGGACAGTTCCTTCTCCACTAGTAGCACCCGTCATTTTACTTCTGAAGAGTGAGCAGTTCCTTCTCCACTAGTAGCACCCGTCGTGTTACTTTTGGTGTGTGAGCAGCTTCCCCACTAGTAGCACCAGTCGTGCTACTTCTGAAGAGTGGGCAGTTCCACCTCCACTAGTAACACTCGTCGTGTTACTTCTCATGAGTGGGCTGTTCCTCCTCCACTAGTAGCACCCATCGTGTTACTTCTGAAGAGTGGGCAGTTCCTGCTCCACTAGTATCACCCGTCGTGTTACTTCTGAAGAGTGGACAGTTCCTTCTCCACTAGTAGCACCCGTTGTGTTACTTCTGAAGAGTGGGTAGTTCCTTCTCCACTAGTAGCACCCGTCGTGTTATTTCTTAAGAGTGGGCAGTTCCTCCTCCACTAGTAACACCCGTCGTGTTACTTCTCATGAGTGGGCAGTTCCTCCTCCACTAGTAGGACCCATCGTGTTACTTCCGAAGAGTGGGCTGTTCCTCCTCCACTAGTAGCACCCATCGTGTTACTTCTGAAGAGTGGGCAGTTCCTCCTCCACTAGTAACACCCGTCGTGTTGCTTCTCATGAGTGGGCTGTTCCTCCTTTACTAGTAGCAACCATCGTGTTACTTCTGAACAGTGGGCAGTTCCTACTCCACTAGTAGCATCCGTCGTGTTACTTCTGAAGGGTGGGCTCTTCCTCCACTAGTATCACCCGTTGTGTTACTTCTGAAGAGTGGACAGTTCCTTCTCCACTAGTAGCACTCGTTGTGTTACTTCTGAAGAGTGGGCAGTTTCTTCTCAATTAGTAGCACCCATCGTGTTACTTCTGAAGAGTGGGCTGGTCCTCCATTAGTAGCACCCGTCGTGTTACTTCTGAAGAGTGGGATCTTCCTCCACTAGTATCACCCGTCGTGTTACTTCTGAAGAGTGGACAGTTCCTTCTCCACTAGTAGCACCCGTTGTGTTACTTCTGAAGAGTGGGCAGTTCCTTCTCCACTAGTAGCACCCGTCGTGTTATTTCTGAAGAGTGAGCTGTTCTTCCACTAGTAGCACCCTTCGTGTTACTTCTGATGAGTGAGCAGCTTCTTCTCCACTAGTAGTACCCGTCGTGTTACTTCTGAAGAGTGAGCAGATCCTTCTCCACTAGAAGCACCCGTTCTGTTACTTCTGAAGAGTGGGCAGTTCCTTCTCCACTAGTAGCACCCGTCGTGTTACTTCTGAAGAGTGGGCTGTTCCTCCACTAGTAGCACCCTTCGTGTTACTTCTGAAAAGTGGGCTGTTCCTCCACTAGTAGCACCCGTCGTGTTACTTCTGAAGAGTGGGCGCTTCCTCCACTATTATCACCCATCGTGTTACTTCTGAAGAGTGGACAGTTCCTTCTCCACTAGTAGCACCCGTCGTTTTACTTCTGAAGAGTGCGCAGTTCCTTCTCCACTAGTAGCACCCGTCATGTTACTTTTGGTGTGTGAGCAGCTTCCCCACTAGTAGCACCCGTCGTGCTTCTTCTGAAGAGTGGGCAGTTCCACCTCCACTAGTAACACTCGTCGTGTTACTTCTCATGAGTGGGCTGTCCCTCCTCCACTAGTAGCACCCATCGTGTTACTTCTCAAGAGTGGGCTGTTCCTCATCCACTAGTAGCACCCATCGTGTTACTTCTGAAGAGTGGGCAGTTCCTGCTCCACTAGTAACAACCGTCGTGTTACTTCTGAAGAGTGAGCAGTTCCTTCTCCACTAGTAGCACCCGTCGTGTTACTTTTGGTGAGTGAGCAGCTTCTCCACTAGTATCACCCGTTGTGCTACTACTGATGAGTGGGCTGTTACTCCTCCAAAAGTAGCACCCATCGTGTTACTTCTGAAGAGTGGGCAGTTCCTCCTCCACTAGTAACACCCGTCGTGTTACTTCTCATGAGTGGGTTGTTCCTCCTTTACTAGTAGCACCCATCGTGTTACTTCTAAAGAGTGGACAGTTCCTACTCCACTAGTAGCACCCGTCGTGTTACTTCTGAAGAGTGGGCTGTTCCTCCACTAGTAGCACCCGTCGTGTTACTTCTGAAAAGTCGGCTGTTCCTCCACTAGTAGCACCCGTCGTGGAACTTCTGAAGAGTGGGCTTTTCCTCCACTAGTATCTCCTGTCGTGTTACTTCTGAAGAGTGGGCTGGTCCTCCATTAGTTGCACCCGTAGTGTTACTTCTGAAGAGTGGCTGTGCCTCCTCCACTAGTAGCACCCATCGTGTTACTTCTGAAGAGTGGGCAGTTCCTGCTCCACTAGTAACACCCATTGTGTTACTTCTGAAGAGTGAGTAGTTCCTCCTCCACTAGTAACACCCGTCGTGTTACTTCTGATGAGTGTGCTGTTCCTCCTCCACTAGTACCACCCGTTGTGTTACTTCTGAAGAGTGAGCTGTTCCTTCTCCACTAGTAGCACCCGTTGTGTTACTTCTGAAGAGT
>MJUT01057709.1:11311-27429 GCA_002080005.1 Gigantidas platifrons
CCCCCCACCCCTGGAAGTTAAATGGTCCGTCCCCCGTCCCTTAGTCCAAGGATCCAGCTAGTATATTCTCTTCACATATTCAGTCCGACACGGCCTTCTCAGTGTTGTTGATTTCGCATGCAAAAAATATACAAGAATTAAGTCACTTCCAATAAACCTGAAAAATTCAATAAAACAGCAGCAGAAATAAAAATCAATAATAAAGATGGAAAGGGTGGATTGTTGGGGAGGAGAGAGGGGGTTTCAAAACTTTTCGAGGCAATATCTTGAGCATGCACGGAAGTAATGTGACGTAATTATACAACTCGGAGAGCATTCGAATACCCGGGAAATAAGGAATTAAAAATACTATTGTTTTTACTTTCATTAATTCAGTTTATATGCAAATTAGATAAACCGTAATATTTTTTAAAAATAGAAACAAGACGTCTGGTTTCTTTACAGTGGAAACAATGCATTAAATATTCTGTATATTACGTGACTGATTTAGCCAATGAAATTGTACGAAAACCACACCATATGTTGATTCTAATATAAAAGTTTATTGATATATTTTAGTCATTTTATTTTTTCACCCACAATATTTGCATATGACCAATTTCCTTGAGAGGCGTGTTCAAAATAGATAAGTGTATACATTCATGATTGTATGTCTTACATAACTGGTCTCCTCAAAGAAACAACATGGAAAGGATTTGTTGTTTGTTATTTCTGTGTATTACAGGATGTCTATCTGTGAATTTAAGATATACTGATTGCAGTAAGTAAAAATTTCTTATGTGACCTTAGCTGCTTTTGACTATCTTGTTTAGGCCCTTTGGTTTTATTGCTCCCAAAACTTTAAATTGTTTGGCTTACCAATCTTTCGATTTTGAGCGCACCTAATGACAGTTATCCAGAAACGCGTCGTGTGCACTAAATTTGATATCTACCTATTTATTAATAATAATGATCGGCGGCCCAAACCATCCAACTATGCAATACGGGACACGCAACATATTCTCGATATTCATTTCAAACTGTTTCCTTTCAAGGAATCAGAGTTATATACCCAACACATGCTGACTGAAAATAAAATGAAATAAATAATTATTGAAATATATGCCCAAGGGAGGAGAACCTTAGTTTTATTAACAATTACATTATTTAGGAACTGTAAATTTCAGTAATAAACATATCTAATCAACCATGTCAGTGCCGAAGCACTGATTACTGGGCGGATGATACCCTTGGGGACTAATAGTCCACCAGCAGAGGTATCGACACAGTGAAAATTATAAAAACGTAGATATCAAATTTAGTGTGCACGACACGTTTCTGGAATAACTTTCATCAGGTACGCTCAATGTCAAAAGACTGGAAAGCCAAATTAATTGTTGGACAAGATATAATTAGACATGTCAAACCATCACATTTCATTAGAGCATATTTATAATCTTTCACTTATTCCAAAAGTAAATCTTTCATTTTTGCTATTTTATTTTCACAGGTAACAGTTAATAATAAGTCAATAAAAACGTGCTTAATTAGTGTTTAATTTCTCATTCATTCGATCTACATGCAATGAGATGAGCTGAATCTCGTTCACACCGAACAAATCTTTAATTTAAAGATACTATCTTTTCTAAGATACAAATTCCTTGATTTGTCAATCAGTGACTATCACCACTAAAGTTGTGATTTTGATTCCGGTTCGTGGCGAGGTGTACTCGATACAATATTATTATGCAACAAAGATTGTCAGTGACTTGCGACAGGTCGATGGTTTTCTCCGGTACTCCTGTTTCCTCCACCAATAAAACTGACTGCCAACGCAGAGACAAATAATTCTTTAAAATTAAATTTGTTTTCTTTCTTTATTTGCGGCTGTCAGCATCATGAAAGGATAACGATCTGCCTTTATGTATATATTTCTTATATAAGACAGATAGTGGGGTACCGAACACCAGTATTTATTCAGCGGTTTCCTTGGCGTCTCCATATTACAATTACTTATAATCTACTGCATCTACGACTATGATATGCTGACGCAATCGTAACTACTCGGCCATTCTCGCTACCCTGCAAATAACTATAAGTAAATTATTTGCAGGGTAGCGAGAATGGCCGAGTAGTTACGATTGATGCTGACGTTGTCACAGTAATAGCGTAAACACCGGAAGTCGCCTGCCAATTTGTTCAGACGTCAAGACACGAAAAAGACGGAACGTGGTCGGAATTGACATGATTCGAAACAACCGAATTCCGACCACGTTCCGTCTTTTTCGTGTCTTGACATCGGAACAAATTGGCAGGCGACTTCCGGTGTTGACAACGTCAGCATATCATAGTCCTAGATGCGGTAGATTATAAGTAATTGTAATATGGAGACGCCAAGGAAACCGCTGAATAAATACTGATGTTCGGTACCCCACTATCTGTCTTATGTAAGAAATATATACATAAAGGCAGATCGTTTTCCTTTCATGATGCTGACAGCCGCAAATAAAGAAAGAAAACAAATTTAATTTTAAAGAATTATTTGTCTCTGCGTTGAAGTCTTTGATACAAATAAAATAATTTAATTGATATCTGTCTTTTACAGAAAATGTTAGGATATTTTTAACTTGAGAATCGAACGTTAAAACGGCACATATCGATTGGAGTTTTTGTTGTGTACATTGACACCGGAAGCTCAGGACCAGCAGTTCCATCGAAATCACGTGATCTGTCAGACGAAAATAACAAAATTTTGACGGAATGGAAATGATTCGAAACAACCGAATTGAAATATTGTTGAAAATGACGTTAAATACTATAAAACTAACAAACACCTGCTTGGTTTGTGTTGTGGATAATAGACAAAAAATCCTACCTACCCGTTTTTGTATGGATCCCTGTTATGGCAGTCATTTTTATTTTAATGCAGTCTACATGTATCTAATCGATTGGGAGATATATCATATATATCTTTTATATTCGAATTTCCATTCAACTTTTCTTGCTTGTTCGCCATGTTATATGTCCTCCAATGCAAACGTTCCTTTATTTAAATTTATATGTACTTAAATTCATCATACACCTTTAACAGTGTTAAAAATCGTCGATAATCAACGACTGATCACACTCGATACTCTCATATGTAATCAGTCGTGGGCTACCGACGATGAAGTGTAAAATATCGTCGGTCGGTAACCAACGCCTGGTCACACTCGATCCCCTCCACTCGTCATGATCCGATACTATGTAATCTGCCGTCGGATACTGACGACAATGAAGTGCAAAATACATATTATTTCTTTTTACAGATAGCGATCATACATTGTTACATATCGACGCTGTGAGATTGAGCCCTTACCCAATAAAGGTTCCAGGTGATCTTCATCTGTCTCTTCATCTGTTACTCGGAAGAAATATATCTGGTAACATACAGGTCGATGTCAAGATCCATAAGAAAATAGTGTTCTGGGTCCCCATTCCATGCGTTGAAAACATTGGTAGCTGGTAAGTCAAGTAACGAATCAAAATATTTGGATAGAACAAGCATCGAATGGTTCGATTTGATTGAGGGGGGTTGTGATGTTTAACGCCATTTTTGACAATATTTCAATCCTATCATGGCGGTCAGTTTTATTGCTGGAGGAAATTGAAGTAACCGGAGAAAACCCCCACCTGTCGCAAGTTACTGACAAACTTTATCACAGAATATAGTCCAGTCAATCTATGATAAAAATAGCCGAACCGAAAACAAATTGCAACAGAATTTCTAAGTGGTGTTTTAGCAACTTTACTGCATCCCCTTTAACAGAAAAAAAGTCGCCATGGATATATTGAGGATTTAGTATATTTTTTAGCCTTTATAATTTGGTACATTTTTACCCTTTAAAGGGAGATAACTTCTTCAGTTCTGTCGTACAAATTTGTATATTAAAATAATATTGATATCAATGTTAAAGCATTTTTTCAGAAACAAACATGGTTTTATATTAAATGTCATACTTGATCAAAATTACCATATGATGATACACATTGCAACGCGCAGTTACCATGACAACAAGGAGAAATCCCTAAGCTATGGTCATGCGTTTTCACCCTTAAAATGTCATATTTTTTTTTTTATCATTTCCTCATAATTGACTTGGCTGTTTGCTTTTTAAAGTAAATCAAATTATGTATCGGAGGTCCTCTATAAAGATTCCTCTTTTTGTTTGTCTCCGACACTACAAAATTTGTGAACTCATATGCTAGTACTTAGTGCACGAATAACTATGTGAGCGATTCAGGCTCAGATGAACCTCAAGTTGTCATTGAACTTATTTTTCTGACAGTATCACACGATCTGTTAAGATAAAAGTTGTATTTATTTTGGTAAAATTCTTCTACTAAAATCCTGTGAAATCAATAAGCAATGGTACATATTAACTGTAGATATCATATGCTCTACAGCTTTGACCAGCTATCACTTTCAGTTATACCAATGATCAATTTTTGGTCCTCAGATTAGGTCAATAAAAAACAGTTTTGTGTGTTTTTGTTGATACTTGGTTGAGATATAAAAAAAACCCAGATCAGATTTCAGCAACCGTGTTTAATATATTACTATATAATGCAGGGACATAGGAGCAATGGTAGCACTTTAAATTATTTGGTATAAATTTAGTTTAAGTGGAATATTTGCATGGAATTAAGTCAACTAAGATGTTTTTCGATAGTTTTGATTCCAAAAGACCCGTTTTGTGTGTTAATTTTTGAAAATTTCACCCTTTTCAGTCATGGTTTGAAGATTTCCCCACACACTTTTAAAGTTGCCACCCACTCCCCGGTCCACTTCTGAAGCTTGTTCCCTCACTTGACTTCCACTTTTAAGCTTGTACCCTCCCCCTACGCTTTCCGGTCCACTCCTACGATTCTCTAGTGAACAATGTATTCAATACAAAAATCACAATAAAAAAAATTCTGCTGATGTTCGTATCGGTTATTAAAAAAATATATTACAGCCTCTCATTTAAAACGTAAAACAAAATGACTGCTTCCGTAGTCATGGTGGATTTTTTTGTTGGGACAACATAACCCAGACCTTGCAAGGCGAAACAATGGCATGCTGGCATAGTCAAAGTCCGTGAAATTATGACAAACATTATAAGCCCAGGGCAATTTAACAAACCCATCATAAGGTTGATTGATTGATTATTGTTTGACGTCCATCGTACAGTATTTCAGCTATAATCAGGCTGAAAACAAGTTCTATATACAGGGGACGTCGTGGTCGTGATCACACGGTAGTTGAATTTACAACTATCTGTGTAAGCAGTGCCTATCATCACTAAAGTTGTGAGCTCGAACCCCGCTCAGGCCAGATACACTTGATACAACATTATGTGGTTTTCTCCGGGTACTCCGGTTTCCTTCACCAATAAAACTGACCGCCACGATATAACTGAAACTCCACTAATTTTTTTTTCCAAACAAAACTGAACAGTGACTGACAAAAAATGTATCGCTTTTGGTAATTATAGGTGGTATATAGCGAGCGTTTCGTTGTTCTGATTGGAAAATATTTCTGATAGACTGTTTATAGTTTAATTTTCATTTATCAGAGAGCTATACAATGTATGTATGCAAAGCAAATTGAGAACAGATCAAACAAAATCATCAAACTTAAAGAAGTATTAAATGTCAAATGCCGATCAGCATTCAAAAATGATATTTAAATGGTTTTTTTTTATTTTTTATAATAATTCAATCAGCACTGAAAATGTGTTATCTTCTTTCGGTTCACTTTATTATGTGATTTTCTCTCGATATTTTTTTGCGATTGTTGCTATTTTTAGCCTGTCATTGCATGTGTAAGATTTTACAATGTTAAGAAGTCGACTTCATAGGCCGAAACTCGGCTTTATAGCCAACAGTTTTTTGTTGAAAAGATTTTATGCTTTTATGATTTTATATTTATTTTTGTAAATTTCGATGCCTGACAAAATTTACTAATTAGTTACATAAATGATTGCATTAATTTGAATTTGAAGCTCTGGTGTAAACAGAAACGAAAGTAAATGTAAGAAGGACGACAACGTCTTTCTTCTTTAATCTATATGGAACACCAAGATCCAGTGAATCTTGTAGATATATCACATTTAAAACGGATATAAAAGGAATGAGATCCTTCACTCCACTTGTAATGTCACTTATTAAAATGAATAAAAGTAACACAATAATTCACTTTGTACCAGATATATTTACAGAGACAACGCCCTAATGATGCACGGACAGTTATAAGATTATCTTACTGAAAATCATGCAGGAAACAAATTATTCTGCATTATCCAAATAAAAACTACCATATGATCTGACCTTCCTAGTCTCCGAATATAACTTTCTTTGTATAGGAACATTAAAGGTTAAACATGATAAGCTTTAATAGAAGAGTTGCTGTATTAGTCTGCACATAACTTTTAAACATATCGCAACGTTATTCATGTCCATGAAGGGCTGCCATAATATTCAGAAACGTGATGCACTTATAAAACGATTTTGTAATTGCCTTATCTGAATTTTATTTATATTTATTGAACATGTGCTATGTTTGCAAACTCAAAGTTCTAAAGTTTTAGATTTTAATGTTTATTTTGTGAAATAATCATGTTTAAGAGGCATTTTATAAAAATATGTCGGTCCGGAAAAAATCGTCTGCTTTCCGTCAGGTAAAAATGGGAAAGATCGTACATTTCTGGTGCATTTATTATATAATTTTTGACTGTAATGTGTTTTTTCCCTTTATATTGATATATACTTAAAAATTCATAACTAATTTTCAATAACAATGTGTTTAATTCTATTCATTGTCTGCAATAACCAAGACGATTCTTTATTTTATAATATCGTACGGAGCGCAATGGCCGTCAATAGTTTTCACGACCAGATCATTAATTTTTCTTGATTAAATTCATGCATTTCCCCATATTATTTTGATGGCGACTTTTTATATTTCTTAAAACATATGTATATAAAGATAATAGGCTACTTTATTTTTCTGTTGCAATTTGTTTGGGGTTTTTCGCATATTGACTGGACTAATATTGTATCGAGAGCATCTCGCCCGAGTGGGATTCGAAATCACAATGTTAGTGGTGATAGGTACTGATTGCATAGCCATAGGTAATAGTAAATCCATCTACCATGCAAAAATGTGATTGATGTAGACGGTTAATGGATACTTTTGAACCAAAGATGACAACCACTAACTTAAAGTTAAAATTTCACTATAAGAAGTCAAGGACGAATTCATTCATTCAATTTACCAAGGGAGAATATAAAGCATGCACCATTTACTCCGAGATAGAATACTCCGTTGGATTTCAATGCAAACATTAGGGGTCATATAAGAAGAGTAGTACTATATTTTAGAAAATCGATTCATGTGACACAGATACAAAATGTAATTGCTATAACCGTCTTGAACAATTCTCTTAAGATAACATTAGACATGGCTGTTATTGAAAGAACTGAATATACAATATACTAGCTTAAGACGGCCTAACAATCTCAGCTTTGGTACAAATCCTTTATTGTTTTTTATCATTTCCTGTTTCTGAACAGGTTGTAACCAAATTAATTTGTACCCGAATTCTCCCCATTTGTGTACCTGTTTTGGTGGGGGTTATGTTGTTCATGTCTTCACGTTTTTAGTTCCGTGTTATGAAGTCTGCTACGATTTCCGCGCAAAAAACGATGTTCGATTCGTCTTGTCTCTCATTTACTTTGTAGGGTTTCCTTTAAGAAAAAAGAGGAAATATCTAATTTAGTGCACACGACGCGTTTCTGCAATAACCTTCGCCATGTAGACTCAAAGCCAAACTATCTGAAAACCAAATAGTCTTTATGAGTAATAAAACCAACGGACCTAAACAGGATAGTCAAAGTCGGCTAAGGCCACCTATGTCTGAGGGAGGAGGACCTTAGTTTTAACAGGATAGTCAAAGTCAGCTAAGGCCACCTATGTCTGAGGGAGGAGGACCTTAGTTTTAACAGGATAGTCAAAGTCGGCTAAGGCCACCTATGTCTGAGGGAGGAGGACCTTAGTTTTAACAGGATAGTCAAAGTCGGCTAAGGCCACCTATGTCTGAGGGAGGAGGACCTTAGTTTTAACAGGATAGTCAAAGTCGTCTAAGGCCACCTATGTCTGAGGGAGGAGGACCTTAGTTTTAACAGGATAGTCAAAGTCGTCTAAGGCCACCTATGTCTGAGGGAGGAGGACCTTAGTTTTAACAGGATAGTTAAAGTCGGCTAAGGCCACCTATTTTAGCTATTTAAAGTCTGCTAAGGCCACCTATGTTAGCTATGTAAAGTCGGCTAATGCCACCTATGTTAGCTATTTAAAGTCGGCTAAGGCCACCTATGTTAGACCTATGTTAGACCTATGTTACACCTATGTTACACCTATGTTAGACCTATGTTAGACCTATGTTAGACCTATGTTACACCTATGTTAGACCTATGTTAGACCTATGTTACACCTATGTTAGACCTATGTTAGACCTATGTTACACCTATGTTACACCTATGTTACACCTATGTTAGACCTATGTTAGACCTATGTTACACCTATGTTAGACCTATGTTACACCTATGTTAGACCTATGTTACACCTATGTTAGACCTATGTTAGACCTATGTTACACCTATGTTAGACCTATGTTACACCTATGTTAGACCTATGTTACACCTATGTTAGACCTATGTTACACCTATGTTACACCTATGTTACACCTATGTTAGACCTATGTTACACCTATGTTACACCTATGTTAGACCTATGTTATCTGATTTCGAATCCTACTCGGGCGAGGTGTTCTCGATACAATATTCTGTGATAATTTGTGTCAGTGACTTGCGACAGGTGGGGGTTTTCTCCTGGTACTCCGATTTCCTCCAGCAATAAAACTGACCGCCATGATATAATCTAAATATTTTCGAAAGTGGCGTTAAACATCACAATCCCCCTCAATCAAATGGAACCATTCGATGCTTGTTCTATCCAAATATTTTGATTCGTTACTTGACTTACCAGCTACCATGGTTTGCCACGCATGGAATGGGGATCCAGAACAATATTTTCTTATGGAAACTGACATCGAGCTGTATGTTACCAGATATATTTCTGCCGAGTACCAGATGGCCAGACGGTTTAAGATCACCAGGAATGTTTATTGGGTAAGGGTTCAATCTCACAGAGTCGAAATGTAACGATGTATGATCGCTATCTGTAAAAATAAATAACATGTATGTTGTACTTCATTGTCGTCGGTATTCGACGGCTGATTACATAGTATCCGATCATGACTGGAGAGGATCCAGTGTAACCAGGCGTTGGTTACTGACCGACGATATTTAACACTTCATCGTCGGTAGTCCACGGCTGATTACATATGAGAGTATCGAGTGTGATCAGTCGTTGGTTACCGACCGACGATATTTAACACTTCATCGTCGGTATCCCACGGCTGATTACATAGGAGAGTATCGAGTGTGATCAGTCGTTGGTTATCGACGATGTGTAAAACTGTTAAATATGTATGATGAATTTAAGTACATATAAAGTTACATAAAAGAACGTTTGCATTGGAGGACATATAACATGGCGAACAAGCAAGAAAATTTGAAAGGAAATTCGAACACAAACGATATATATGATATATCTCGCAATCGATTAGATACATGTAGACTGCATTAAAATAAAAATGACTGTCATAGCAGGGATCCATACAAAAACGGGTAGGTAGGATTTTTTGTCAAGGGTTTTTGTTAGTTTTATAGGGTTTAACGTCATTTTCAACACTACTTCAGTTATATCGTGGCAGTCAGTTTTATTGGTGGAGGAAACAGGAGTACCGGGAAAACCATCGACCTGTCGCAAGTCGCAGATAATCTTTATTACATAATGTTGTATCGAACGAGGCTCGAACTCACAACTTTAGTGGTGATAGGCACTGATTCACAAACCGAGGAATTGGTATATTAAAAAATGATAGCATCTCTAAATTAAAGATTTGTTCGGCGTGAACGAGATCCGTGCTCATCTCATTGAATGTAGATCGATAGAATTTAGAAATAATTTATGGAAGGTATCAATTTGTTGGAGATTTTAATATGGGTAACATTATCTGCGTAAAATTTGCGCAGATAATGTTACCCATATTAAAATCTCCAACAAACGTACCCTTTCCATAAATTATTTCTATTCTAATAAGACATATACGGTAAATTTAAGAAATAATTTATTGAAGTGGTAAGTTTGTTGGAGATTTTAATATGGGTAAGTCATAATAGGAAGCGGGAAGTTTGTTGGAGATTTTAATATGGGCAAGTCTTAATAGGAAGCGGTAAGTTTTTTTGGAGATTTTAATATGGGCAAGTCATAATATATCGAGGATTTTGATACCCTTTTGTTTACAAATTTGTTTACAAAGCCGAAACAGCACGTCATATTAGAATGAGAAATTAAACACTAATTAAGCACGTTTTTATTGAATTATTATTAACTGTTACCTGTGAAAATAAAATGGCAAAAATGAAATATTTACTTTAGAATAAGTGAAGGATTATAAATATACTCTAATGAAATGTGATCGTTTGATATATTTAATTATATTTTGTACAACAAACAGAGCTTGGTCAATATGTTGACAATTTGACAAAAAACAAAAAGAAGTGAAATCAATTTGGCTTTCCACTCTTTCGAATTTGAGCGTATCGTACTGATGAAGGTTATTACAGAAACGTGTCGTGCGCACTAAATTTGATATCTACGTTTTTTTAATTTTCACTGTGTCGATACCTCTGCTTGTGGACTATTAGTCCCCGAGGGTATCACCCGCCCATTAATTTGTTAGACATATTTATTACTGAAATTTACAGTTCCTAAATAATGTAACAGCTAATAAAGCTTAGGTTCTCGTCCCTCGGGCTTATGTAACCTTAGATTATTTAAGCTATCCTGTTTAGGCCCTTTGGTTATATTGCTCCGAATATTTTAAGTTTTCCAATCATTTGATTTTGAGTGTACCTGATGAGTTATCCAGAAACGCGTCGTGTGCACTAAATTAGATATCTACCTATTTATTAATAATAATGATCAGCGACCCAAACCATCCAACTATGCAATACGGGACACGCAACATATTCTCGATATTCATTTCAAACTGTTTCCTTTCAAGGGATCAGAGTTATATACCCAATACATGCTGACTGAAAATAAAATAAAATAAATAATTATTGAAATATAAGAAATTTTTACTTACTGCAATCGGTATATATGAGGTTCACAGATAAACATCCTGTAATACACAGAAGTAACAAACAACAAATCCTTTCCATGCTGTTTCTTTGAGGAGATCAGTTATCTAAGGGAGCAATGACATAAAATCATGAATGTATACCACTTATCTATTTTGCACACTCCTCTCAAAGAAATGTGTCATATTCAAATCTTGTGGGCGAAAAAATAAAATGACTTTAAAATATATCAATAAACTTTTGTATCTTTTATTTCATTTTCGAAGGGTTATGGAACATAAATTAGGTTAATTATTTTTTTTTTTAATTTTTCTGAAATCAAACATAAATACAAATGTAACTTATGTTACCTATAATCATGAATAGATACTTAAAATCCATTTAAGGGACAGCAGTGGTCAGGATCGTATGTTAGTTGGATTTATGACTATCTGTGCAATCGGTGCCTATCATCACTAAAGCTGTGAGTTCGAACCCCGTTTATGGCGAGGTGTACTGGATACAACATTATGTGATAAAGTTTGTCAGCGACTTGCCACAGGTCGGTGGTTTTCTCCGGGCATTCCGGTTTCCTCCACCAATAAAACTTAAATATTGTTGAAAGTGGTGTTAAGTACTATAAACCAAACCAAACCTTAAAATCCATTTATACATGGAGCTAAAACGTGTGCTGGCATGATAAATCAACATATAGCAAACTAGAAAAAATAAGTTCTTTAAGAGTAAACAGCATATTTTTCTATCACTTGGCCATTGAATTTATTTCGAATCGAAAATTTGAAAGGGTAATTCAAAACGAAGTTATATTTTTTCTAAACAAAATTATAAGGTAGGGAATCGTTAAAACGTTGCCACAAAGTATAAAAATACTTTGTATTTTGCAAAAATTATCTTCTGATCTAACATTTGGAGTAAAGATATGAATATGCTTTATTCAGATATCCATAACATAGGTTAATAAAATGGACCGATTTATGTGCATCAAGTTTGGTATTACGATGTCGAGACGTTTTTCTGTGTTATTTTGTCGAGATTAAATGATTATAACCAGCTTAACATTGACTTATTTCACAGTTTTTATTTTTTAAAAGACGTATCTTTTATAATCTTATGGAAAATTTGCCTTTAATTTGTACAATTCATACAAATGGTATATAATACAGCAGGTTGTTCATCAAATACTTGTCATGCAATTGAAGTATTAGCTTGTTCTAATATTCTATAATACTGACCGTCGTTTCGAAACGTGTGTATATTGTAAATGGATGAAAATAAAAATCCTGGTAAAGCATAACGTAGGTTACAAGTTCTCGCGATTTAAAAAAAAAATCAATGGAGACATCAAGTGCAAATGAGTGATCAATAAGCTTGTACTGGACTTGAGGCAAGATAAGTCACATCACCATGAAATATTTCTATGAAGTGTTCAGAAAACAAACTTATTCCAAAGGCGATCGTGGCAGGGAATTACCCCCCCCTTTTTTTTAGTTTGCATATTATTTAGTTTCAATAAAAATTTCTTTATTATTTGTATAATTGATGTATTATATACCTCCTTCGTAGGTAATACTGTCCGTGTTTATTATGTCGTCATTTCTGTAATAATATATGGTTTTATTGTTTGTTTACATTTGAATTCATGTATTTATGTCAGATGTTTCAGTTCGCCAGAAAAATGTTTCAATTTTTATCAAAAACCCAACCCCAATTTCTTATTTAAGCATACCTTCAGCATGTATAGCCAGGGTTCAACTGTACTTCAACCTCCCCAAACATTTAATATTACCTCCTGCAGTATACATTCATCATTACCTGCTAGGGGTCTGGTGAATAACATTGCAAACACTTATTTCTTTCGTGAGTTCCAGTGCACTTATTCCCAAGTGCTTACAATTTCAACCTCCGCTTAATATAATTATGAAAAGAAAGATTAATCTAAGCAACGAAGGTATAAGAAAATGAACAAGTACCTCAAAACATTGAGCACAAAGAGTGAGTGAGTGATTGTTGAATAATGCCAATTCAGCAATTTGTCAGCTATATCATGGTGAGAACGAGTTAATTTTCAATGAGATGATGATGAGGTCGGCTTTGTACTAGACCAACACGCTGAGTTGGATTTCTATAGTGCTAGCTCACTGTAACCACAGTTTCCGGGTAGACATGTCGCTTCACTCGGACACGTTATTCTGATTCCGAGCCAACCAGTCTTTGCTCTTTCTCCGTAATGCTGCGTCCTTAGTGGAGAAGCAACAAATACCAATTTTATAGTCTCTGATTTGACCCGACCAGGGATCGAACCCACGATCTACCGCACTCGAGGTGAGCACGAGATGAGCAGGCTAACCATTACGTCACCGAACACAAAGATGACCACGACATATTCCAGTAGAAATCAAGGTCATGGCTTAGAACCGGCCTAAAACTGTAATGCTAGGGTTCATATGTACTCAACAGGCAAAACACTTACAATCTTCTATTTCAATATATCTTCATCATGCCCAGAAAAGGTTCAGCTTACGCAAAAGCTGCTGACACATGGCTACGTTGCCCCTAGGTTGAAGTCATTGCTACAAACATTCTACGGTCGTCATCACAATCTGATTGACCGCTACGAAATATCCAGATCTCTAATGACAATGGATCTTCTCCCTTTTGTATATGTATATGTCTGTCCTCTATCACTGCCAAGACTTTTACCGGACTTGACTGTGTATATGAGTAACACGGCATATATCTTATAAGAAACAGGGACTGCTCACCTTTTGCGAGCACCTGTGTTCACCCTCGTTTTTTGGTGGAGTCCGTGGGGCTCAACTTATTAGATTTCTGTGTTGTTCTTTGTTTGTCTTCGTCTTGTGTCTTGTGTACCCAAGGCTGTAAATGTCTTTTATCATTCGGTTTTCTCTAACGTTTATTAAGTGCACTTCCAAATATGTCAAAATGAATAATGGCAGACTGTTTGCTCAGTACTCGTCGCAATGGGTTGAAGAAAAACTTTTTATTTAACAAGTTTGGCTTGTTATCATCTGCTCTAAACGATCAGTTTCATGTTAAACCTAAAATACGTAGGCATACATGCCAACCCCCGAGAGACTACAAGCAGTATTTATTTTCAGAAGGACACAAAATGGTGCATTCTGTTGCATTTTGGATATAAAATCTGTTCAGTCAAATCTTTAAATATAGTATGAAAAAACCATGAAAAAATGGAAATTAGCATTTTACATATATACAAGTCAAACCTCGGTCCCTCGAAATCGGATGAGTCGAATACCATGGATGGCTCGAACTTATTTGAAAGTCCCGCCAATTTTCCATATATTTTTAAGTTAAAAAAAACTCTTTCGCTCGAACCCTGATACCTCGAACAGTCGAACTTAATAAATGGTCCCGTCAATAATAAAATCACGAGTTACCCTGTCAAACTCGAACATCGCAATTTAATTGACAGATGTATGTTGAATGTGCTTACATACATATATATATATACATGATTAATCAATCTACTGGCTTGATAACTACACTTCAATATAAAATAGCGGGGTTATGCTACTTAAGATCATTTAATCCACGTCATCTCTTGTGTTTGTTACAATAAGATATCATCAATTATGAGTGTCTATTGTCGAGTATGTTTTACTATTAAAGCGGAAAAAACATTTCCTGGTTTATTGTTGAAAAAACGGAAGATTTACTAATATATTTGAGACTTAAATAACTTATTTTTGACAATTTTTGTCACATTGACAGCTAAGTTGATAAAAAAAAACATGCTGATATTCACATATGAAATTGTAAAGATGAAACTGAGTTTTTAACTCCAAAATTAAATGCCTTTAAAACTATGTATATATTATATAATATATTGATTGATATTTATCATTGCTCTGACGTGTATTGTTGCTAGAAACTGAGTTTTTAGCTCCAAAATGGAAAATAATTTAACTTTTTTATACTATAAAACCCAGTGTTAATTTAATTATACCGAATTAGTTGAGGAAATAAATCATGGAAGCCAGAATGTGTTTTGAGTTTTAACATGGAATATGAGTATTTTATACCGACCCAGAAGTGAGGGATATATAACATTTACTAATATCTGCCAAAAGTTGAGGGTGGCAAAATTAATTTATTCCCCTTTTTCGCATTATATTTATATTTATGAAAACAATTTTTTTTACTTATTAGTATGTAAGCATACATATTATCCAGTTAGATAAAGGTATACGGATATTTGGATGAGGTATGCTTCGAAACCATAGTGACCTTTTTTTATTGCTGCACAGTTTTGAAAATTTACAAGGTAAATAAGGAAAACATTTGGTTTGTATATTTTTCATAAAGATGTAAACTGAATGTAATGAGCACCCATTTAAATTATCATAATCCAAGCTATCATTAATTGACAGATATACGGTCGAATGTGCTTACTGCAAGGTGTGATAAATGTCAGATTACCAACAGATAATAAATTTCTCTGACGTCACACTATTGCTCGAACACCGGATTATTTTTAAGAATCTACAGTTTATTCTTGAATATATGAACTTTAACCTTTTACTATTTTAGGCTTAGAAACGTGTTTTACGTATTTTGGGACTTTTCGTGTCTCGTGACTTTCAAAACTTTCATCTTACCATTCGGCTAAGTTGACCACATTAATAAATTCTATAATTAGTATATATATATAACTCTTGATAGTAAGCTTTGTTAAAAAAATATCAACAATTTGCTTAAAAAAAGCAATTGATCAATATATACAAGACACGATAGAAGTTTTTAAGAATCTACAGTTGGAGTGTATTTTCCACTACATAATTGTTTACTTAACAATTACAGGTAGA
>MJUT01057709.1:33831-49289 GCA_002080005.1 Gigantidas platifrons
TCTCATATGTAATCAGCCGTGGGCTACCGACGATGAAGTGTTAAATATCGTCGGTCAGTAACCAACGCCTGGTTACACTCGATCCTCTCCAGTCATGATCGGATACTATGTAATCAGCCGTCGAATACCGACGACAATGAAGTACAACATACATGTTATTTATTTTTACAGATAGCGATCATACATCGTTACATTTCGACTCTGTGAGATTGAACCCTTACCCAATAAACATTCCTGGTGATCTTAAACCGTCTGGCCATCTGGTACTCGGCAGAAATATATCTGGTAACATACAGCTCGATGTCAGTTTCCATAAGAAAATATTGTTCTGGATCCCCATTCCATGCGTGGCAAACCATGGTAGCTGGTAAGTCAAGTAACGAATCAAAATATTTGGATAGAACAAGCATCGAATGGTTCGATTTGATTGAGGGGGATTGTGATGTTTAACGCCACTTTCGAAAATATTTAGATTATATCATGGCGGTCAGTTTTATTGCTGAAGGAAATCGGAGTACCAGGAGAAAACCCCCACCTGTCGCAAGTCACTGACACAAATTATCACAGAATATTATATCGAGAACACCTCGCCCGAGTAGGATGCGAAATCAGAATGTTAGTGGTGATAGGTATTGATTGCATAGGTAATAGTAAAACCATCTACAATGCAAAAATGTGATTGATGTAGACGGTTAATGGATACTTTTGAATCAAAGATGACAACCACTTAAAGTTAATATTTCACTATAAGAAGTCAAGGACGTGTTCATTCATTCAATTTACCAAAGGAGAATATAAATCATGCACCATTTACTCTGAGATAGAATACTCCGTTGGATTTCAATCCAAGCATTAGGGGTCATATAAGAAGAGTACTATATTTTAGAAAATCGATTCATGCGACACAGATACAAAATGCAATTGCTATAACCGTCTTGAACAATTCTCTTAAGATAGCATTAGACATAGCTGTTATTGAAAGAACTGAATATACAATATACTAGCTTAAGACGGCCTAAAAATCTCAGGTTTGGTACAAATCCTTTATTGGTTTTGATCATTTCCTGTTTCTGAATAAGTTGTAACCAAGTTAGTTTGTATCTGAGTTCTCCCCATTTTTGTACCTGTTTTGGTGGGGGTTGTGTTATTCATGTCTTCACATTTTTAGTTCCGTGTTATGAAGTCTGCTACGATTTCTCCGCACACAACGCGTTGCTGCAGTAACCTTCATCAGGTACGCTCATAGCCAAATTATTTGAAAGCCCAAAAAATTAAAAGTAATTGGGAGCAATAAAGATTGAGGGCCTAATACCCCCGTCACACTAGACCAAGTTCACACTACGTTTATTAAAAATGGCGAAAAATTAGGTGAACCTACAAAGAACCTCTTCAACGCAGCTGAATCGTAGTGCAAACGGGTATGGACGTAGTTTGGTCTTAAAGGACTTCAAGGACGCAACATAATTTTGAACATGTTTAAAAAATCCGTAGCAAGGACGTAGCGCAGATAGGACGTAGTACATTCGTGATGAGAACCTAGTAAAAACCGAGAGTACGTGATGGATACGTAACATAAACTTGCCACAGTCCCCTTTGACGTAGCGCGGACGGCAAACGATTTTATGCCGTTCTTATTACGTTGCCATTGCGTTCGTGCTACGCGTATCAAGTTTTCATTACGTCCATACCAAGTTTCTACGAAGACTGTGGTAAGTTCACACTACGTTGTCGAAGACTGTGATAAGTTCGTAGAACGTTGTAGAAGACTGCAGTGCGACCCTATCACGATCTCCAAACTCTTGACACGTTTATGCAACGTTTTCGACAGGTTTTAAGTACAGTTAAACCTGCCTATGGGGTCTCCTCTATTAAGCAGTCACCTGTATTAAAAGGTCACCCTTTTCTTGTTCTGTCATATAAATTTCATTTGAATTGTACCTCTTTTAAGAGGTCATCTGTCTTATAAGGCCATTTTTTTTGCCCAAAGATGACCTCTTAATACAGGTATGACTGTACTTATATATGGTTGACATGTATTCTGTATAAAAACTGCATTCAGATAATCATTTTTCATCAAAACCTTGTAAAATGAGTCACGAATACATGCTTTATAATTTGCTACTTCAAGGACAACAAGCCCTTCTAGATGCACAACTTGCAATTTTATTGTTAAGAAGACGAAGGAGGCGACATAGAAGACAACACAGATCATGCTGGGCACGGCCTTGGCTTTCTGCGGAAAGAAGACTGCAGTTTGGACATTACGATAGATTGGTGGAAGAGTGACAGATGGAAGATCAACAGTCATTCTGCAATTTCCTTAGGATGCCACCGGAAATGTTCGATTAATTATTAAACAAGTAGGACCTAGAATTAGAAGAGTAGACACACGTCTAAGGACAGCATTGGAACCGGGCCTCAAGCTAGCTATCAATATTCGACATTTAGCGTCAGGTGAAAAGTATCCAACTTTGCAGTACGACTTCAGAGTTGCACGGAACACGATTTCTGTATTTATTCCTGAAATGTGCCAGGCAATTGTAACGAATATAAACATGAAGCTATATCTTGTCCTACAACACAAGATGAATGGCGTGTCATTTTTGAGGACTTTCAGAGACGATGGAATGTTCCACATGCCTGCGGTGCACTTGATGGCAAACAGGTTGCTATCAGATGCCCACCAAAGACTGGGTCATTGTTCCATAATTACAAGGGTTTCTTCTCGGTCGTGCTTCTTGCTTTGGTTGATGCCGAATATAAGTTCTTGTGGATAGATATAGGTGGATTCGGGTCAATGTCTGATGCGCAAATTTTCAACGATTAAAAACTTAAGGAGTGTCTAGAAGATGGAACTATCGGATTTCCAAATTCTGACCCCATGCCAAATGATTCATAAAACATGCCATACTTCATCTTGAGTGATGATGCTTTTGGGCTTAGAACCTACCTTATGAAACCGTATTCGCAACGGGGCTTAATACATGAACAATTGATAACAAACGATATAATCTCAAGGGCAAGACGTGTGGTAGAGAATGCATTTGGCATTCTGGCACAGAGATGGCAGTTACTATTGACCACGCTGATGCAACAACCAGATATAGTGAGATTGATTGTAGAGTCTTGTGTTTGCCTGAATAATATAATGAGAGTAACACATTCTACTCTACAGAATGGCCAACTTGATATCGAGAACCAAGATGATCTAGTACCTGGACTTTGGAGAACTACTGCACGCATGCATGAAATCAACAGGGTCGTTGGTCCTGATAGAGATGCAACAGTAGCTAAAAGACAAAGAGAATACCTGCGATTATATTTCAACAGCCCAGCAGGGTCAGTGCCTTGGCAAGATCGTATGGTTACAGCACAGTAAAACTACTACTTTTACACATTACTATTTGCATACCGGTATGTGACGTTTACAATATGAATATATTGTATTACTGGTTGTTTCGTGTAGTCAAACTGCGTTTAATAAAAGAGCTGAATTTTATCTCGAGAGCATGATTTATGTCAAATCCCATAAAAAAGGCTTTACTGTATTAGCAACTTATTATCACATATTGATATTGCCTAAAATAACAAAATTACCGAACACCGAGCAATCTTCCTAAGGGAAAGGCGGACCTCATAAGTCAACAAACTGACAAAATCAGTAAAAAAACCGGAAAACTGGGAAAACCGCAATGGCTCTGACATGGTACAAGCATTTCCAAAGAAATGGTGGGTTGAATCAGATTTTACGGCGCCAAAGCTCCTGCCTCCGTTACGGTTAAAAGATTCCGGTTGTCATTATAACAGCCTCGATGAATATTTTCACAAGTATGTCACACTATACAGCCGTCAATTAAGAACCGCGGCTATTTGGAACTCCGTATGATTGCTACTTACCTGTAATTTTCAATTAAATAGTACCGGCGTCCTTTGATAGAGTCCCGAATTGCTGCGGTTCTTAATTGCCGGTTGTATAGTGTGTTGATAGAGCGATCGTTTTCGAAGTAATTTAGAGAGGTAATTGAAGTGACTGTTCTTGAAATCACAAAGGGAGAAGATCCAGGGACATATACAGAGAACATAATAAATTTAAATTGAATTTTTGGTGTTTAACGCCACTTTCAGCAATATTTCAGCTATATCATGTGGTGGAGGAAGCCGGAGTACCCGGAGAGAATCACCGACCTTGGGCAAGCAACTGGTAAACTTTATCACTTGCGGTTGCGAGTCGAGTGCACCTTTTTGTAATTTACAAAGCCGGGCGCAAACCCACGCCGTATTGGTGATAGGCTTGTATGAGTTGTTAGGTAATCCAACTACCTAACTTATTGAGTCACCCGGACGCCCTATAGAGAACAGAACTACATTTTTTGTAAAACGACACAATATTAAACATTCATAACAAAAGAAAATATAACATAGAAGAATTAAAAGGGATTGATTCTGTCTTGTTTGAAAAGTAGTTCACAAGTACAACAGTTATACCTATATTTGAGAAAATCCATGTTTTTTTTAATACAAAATGTTGCTTCACATCACTTTTCTACACTACCTCTGGCTGGCATGTTTCAATCAGAAAATATCAACAGAAGTGAGAATATCTGGCGAGACGGACGCAATGTAAACGTGACAGGAACGTACTAAGGTCGCAGTGCGAATTGTATTGTCGTATTGAGGACGTAGCGAAAACGTGATGGACATACTTAGAACTTGATCCAGCACGTAGTAATAACCTACAACGAACGTGGTAAACGTGATGAAAACTTAACGTGGTCGTAGTATGAACTGGAAAGCGAGATTTATTTTCAAATTTAAGCAAGTTTCTGCTACGTTTATTAGAACTTTTAGGACGTACTGCATTCTGCGTGGTCTTTGTCTGAGTGTGACGGGGGGGGGGGCATCAATAGGATAGTCAAAATCGGGTAACCCCATCTATGCTAGCTATATATTATATGTATTTTCGTAAACTGGCGTCCAGCACGATTTCCAAATCAAATGATGTTCTTGTTGCTTAATAGTAACACGACAGGTTTCACATGTAGAGCAGGAAATGTTAACAACCCCCCCCCCCCTTTCCCGAGCACCTGAATACACCTCCAGTTTTAATGTGGTTTATGTTGCCCTATCTTTAGTTTTCTGTGTAATGTATCATAGACTATTGTTTGTCCTTTTGCCTTTTTTCTCTTTTGGCCTGGTCTTATCTATCCTTCTTCTATCTACCGGCTTCTGATTACCTCTATGGTATCTTCAAACTTTTCTTATTTAAATAATTTAAAATATTACTGCAAGGTTAAACAATTGTTCAATACTTTGGACTATTACTCCCGGTATGACAATTTTAATATTCAACGTCTACTTCTACCATTATGTGGTCAACATCAGTACGTGGTTTATTCTCAACTTTTGGATGCACATGAGTAGAATTGATATTAAATGACAATATATCTGTTTTTCAGTGTGTTCCATTATTAATGAGTACCCATGTTATTAAATATTTAAAATTGTTAAGTCAGTTATATATCATGTGTTTTATTATATTTTCCAGTACATACGATTTCTGTAGCCTGTTAAATACAGCATTTGTTCACAATGGTAGAACAGAGTGTCCATCACAGATGGCTAAACAAGGTTTACCGTGTACTTGTCCTGTAAAGACTGGAACATACACACTCAATCCTGACGTATGGACTATTCCAGAACTTCCCTCCATTTTATCATGGTTGTCAGAGGTAAGTATCATCGAATCAACAAGTAACCCTAATGATAATCATGGTAATATTGTGTTATGGGTTTTAAAACCTCTTGTTATAATATTTCGGATGTATCGTAGCAGTCATGTATATTCGTGGTGGAAACTGAAATACCCAGGGTACAGCACTGGAAAATAAATATGCAATATATTTACATTGTCGGGAAATATATAATATACCCGAGCTTTAGAAAAAGGTAGAAAAAACGAGTCTTTTGTGGACTTTTCTAGAAACTGTTTCGCAGTAAGTGGGAATCGATTGTCATTTTTTCTGAAAAGGTAGGTATATTTGTTTTATCCTGCAAAGTAATAATTTCCAAAACAACAGCCAAATTGTACTGAAAAGAACAGAAACAAACGACATTCCACCCATTTTCAAATGTGTCGCCTGCGACGTCTGTGCTACACTGTTCCCATTTCTTACCGATGGCTCTACATGAATCGGGTACCAGGAGATTGTTATCTGTATACTAGACAAATAAAGCAAAACAACATTCGTATCCAATTATTATAAAGCAAATTCAATTATTGCAGGATAATACTTAATACAGTTATACATTCAAATGCAAACGAATATCCGGACAGACAAACATACATTAAACCACTGTGCACAGCCTTAACTTAAAACAAACCCCAGAAAGGTCGCTTACAATATTGAGAACCAGACAATCGTTACCTGTCATTTTATTTTTTCAGGGTGACTACAAAATCGATGCCAAATTAACCAATAAAGACACAGGAGAACAATTGGGATGTTACCATGTAGAAATAACATTTAATCATCCATGTTCCGGATTTTCTTGTATTTTTGGTTAAGGGTGTTGGATTGATATTAAAATATATCTGTTAACAGACCATGTTATTTTATTATTCTATCACGTGCTTGTGTCCGATCTGAAAAATCTTGGTTTGTTTGGCTCCACCACATTAATGAGGGATGGGTGTGACCTTTGACTGCCAAGGCGAAGAAGTAAAGATACTTCGGAAGAAATGAAGAAATAAGTTCTTTTTTAATAGCGTATACAATACACCTACTCTTTTTCGAAATATACAGTCGTAGATATGCATTGTGTTGCAAAAGTGTCCTTACAAAGAGTGTTATATTGCTGGGTTTAAAAAAAACCCTTCTTTCCAAATGTATAGTATCTATTCTATCAGGGTCAAGTCTTGGCTTCAGAGTTACTGTGACTCTCTGAAGCTGATATAATTATGCAAAGTCCCTCGCCTCGCCGACATGTTCCTATATTCGTATGTAGCACACTTCATGCAGGGTATTCTTAAGAGAAATTAAAAGAAACTAGACCGGTTCTTTAATTCTTTGTTGGAGTTGCCATATGGTAACTTTGGCAGTTGTATGTTCTTTACTGTACAAGTATAGAAACTGACCACCATTTGCTTTATCAAAATATGTACAGTGTGTCGCATAAGTTTAAAACAGGTAAACGACCCCTTTGGGGACTTTTTCTTACCTATTTCCTAGCAAGTATTTTTAGTGACAATGTAGGTCAATGTACGTATACCAGTATTGTGTTTATCTTGCAATGTCAAGTTACAAGACTTTGTCAGATTAAATAAAAACAGCTGGCCAAAGAAACGTGATTACAGTACTCTATCATGATCGCGTTACAATTCTTATTATCTATGCCCTCCGCTCAACTTAGAATCAGAGGGTACCATAGTACATTTGACTTGTAGCAATATAAAGCAAAACATTATTTACACACTTATTATTTGCTTAATAGTTGGCTGATTGTATGATAATACTTGCTTCGCCAGAGTAAATAATAATATTACAGCTGTATTAAAAATAAGTGCACACACAATGTCTTGAACAAGAGCACCGCCCACGGGTGCTGGACGCTCGACTTTTTCGTATCTGATATTAAACTGCAAGCAATTTACATAATTATTGAGAAATTGCATTTTTCAAAAAGGGGAATAACTAAAAAAAATCGAGAAAGCATCAGAGATGCAACAGCCGAGTTGCAAGTCAACATTTTAGGGCATTTAATTTGTCTATTCACCCTGATCATAATATATATGGTTTAGGGATGGGGATCTCAACCATTAAAATGTTCACTTCAGATAGGGGATGGGGTATGACCCCCAGGGCCTGAGATATAAGGTATTTAATTTGCCTAGTCACCCTGATCATAAATATATATGGTTCAGGGGTGGGGATCTCAACCATTAAAAAGTTCACTTCAGGTAGGGGTGGGGTATAACCCCCGGGGCCTGAGCTATAAAGCATTTAATTTGCCTAGTCACCCAGATCATAAATATATATGTCTTAGGGGTGGGGATCTCAATCATTAAAAAGCTCACTTCAGGTAGGGGTGGGGTATGACCCCCGGGGCCTGAGCTATAAGGCATTTAATTTGCCTAGTCACCCTGATCATAAATATATATGGTTTAGGGTGGGGATCTCGATAATATTTTTTATACATATTCCACAGCGGAGTGGGGATGGTCCCCGGGGATAAAAAATGTTGAATGCATAACTTCACATTGGCATCTCCACCCATACCAAATATTAAGTTTCTATCTTTTGTAGTTTCAGAGAAATGTGTAATTCTCAAAATATGTACTTTTTCTATAAAAAAAACCCCAAAAAACCCATGATTTTACAAGAAAAAAACAATAAATTAATCTGAATTTCGAACTCGTTCTAAATAATAGTGTAATAATGCTTCCTACCAAAAATTATGTTGATCGGCCAAAAACTAAAAGCGCTATCGCATTAACGAAGATAGGCTAACATACGAAAGCCTGCCCTCCCTCCCACCTTTCACCAAAACATAAGCAGAGTGAAACTTCGTTGCAACTCGTCTATCTTCTCTTGTCTAGAGTAAAAAGAGAGCAACGTCATAATCTCAATTTCAATAAGTAACTTGTTCTCGCCAATGAATAACTATAAAACTTGTTCACTTGTCGATATATACATTGTCTAACAAAAGAAATAGTGTTCGATGTCATGACTTGCTGTTGATTGATTGATTTTTTTTTGTGTTTAACACAACTTCCAGCAATATTTCAGCTATATCATGGCGACCAGTTTTAGTGATGGCAGAAGCCGGAGTACCTGGAGAGAACCACCGATCACGGGCGAGCAACTGGTAAACTTTATTACTTGCGGTTAAGAGTCGAGTGCACCCTTTTTTGTAATTTACAAAGCCGGACGCGAACCCACACCGTATTGGTGATAGGCTAGTATCAGTTGTTAGGTAATCCAACTACCTAACTCATTGAGCCACCAGGGTCCTCGACTTGCTGAATAAAACAATAAATGTGCATATTATTATGTCATAGGAAACATACCAATATAGCGACAGCTTTATCTATGTCAAAACCATTTCAAATTGCCAACATTGATTGATTGACTGATTGATTAATTGATTATTGCTTAATGCCCAGTGAGCAATAGTTCAGCTATATTAAGGACGAGAAAAAGGTTCGATAATATATGAAAACTATATAGACAGGAGTGAATAAATGGATCTGCCGTAGCAAGACTTTCTCACTGCTACTGACAAAGTATGGTGAGTTAGTTATGGATGAAAATGTTTTTCTTTGTAGCGGCTACAAAGCCCCTACACATTTCCGAAATCGACAAAAAATGTATTTAGCGTGCAAGGAGCATGGACTCTCTCGACACGTTACCCACTACGACCTACGGCTCTGGCTTTCCATTTTATCACCTGCAACCACTGACAACCCCCTATCCATCACCAGGGAACCTTTTGAGTAGCCCTGTGGGTGTGAGCCACCAACAAAGACAAACAATTGCCTGAAACGTCAACTTCATTTACCTCTTTCCACCACATACTAAGAGTTTCGAATAAATCCATCCAGAATGTTGTACTAATATCACCAAGTAAGAGATCAAAACATTGTCACCATGGCTGGTTCAAACATAGAGGATTCGTGAGTATCTATTTATTGATGGGAAATATCGAAGTAATGTCCAGAAGTTTTACAGACCTTAATATATTACTTGAAATCTTAAATACGCCAGTTTGAACTGGACGAGAAAAACGTTGGTGTGACAAACAAATACTGGAAAACAAACCATAACAAACATGTTCAAAATACAATAGAAAAATGGTATAGACAACAGAGATTATTTCCTACGTCAAATATTTAGGGTTTTGGTATTTGGAAGCATTGGGAAAATATATGTATTTAGTGCAGTACAACGGAAAGAACACCACACTGTCGGAACAGTTCCAAAGTCCTACAGAAAAATCGTAGAAAGAGGCCAGCACACACATATATGACCGCTCACGTTCCCGGCCTGCACACACATATATGACCGCTCACGTTCCCGGCCTGCACACACATATATGACCGCTCACGTTCCCGGCCTGCACACACATATATGACCGCTCACGTTCCCGGCCTGCACACACATATATGACCGCTCACGTTCCCGGCCTGCACACATATATGACCGCTCACGTTCCCGGCCTGCACACATATATGACCGCTCACGTTCCCGGCCTGCACATATATATGACCGCTCACGTTTCCGGCCTGCATAGACATATATGACCGCTCACGTTCCCGACCTGCACACACATATATGACCGCTCACGTTCCCGGCCTGCACACACATATATGACCGCTCACGTTCCCGGCCTGCACACATATATATGACCGCTCACGTTCCCGGCCTGCACATACACTCCAATGAAAAGTGGTAGAGTTCAACCAGTTTTAGAATGAAATCGTAGATATCAAACTTAAAGTGCACAAAGCGTTTCTGGATTAACCTTCCGCAGTCGAAAGGTTGGAAAGCCAAATAATTTTAAAAGCTTTGGGAGCAAGTAATCAAAAGAGCCTAAATAGGATCACCAAAATATCATCACTTGAAACACTTTGAAAGAGATGGAACTTGCCTTCGCAAGAAACAGATAGAAGACTGAGTGTTCTTCTACTAGTACTACATTCATTGAAGTCTATTACAAAGATGTTTTATGAGGAATAAAATGAAAACAAAATACTGTTGGATCACTTGTGTGACGACGTCTGTGAGTGTATGCATGAATGGGGATGCTTAGATCATGTTTGTTCATGGTAAATTATATATCATCAAATGTGGTGTTGAGGCGAAAACTTACTTTATTTCCCACCACGAGTATAGTGCTTTAGGTAGAAACGCTCACTGGCAAAGCTCGAAAGGAACAATGTAACCAAGAAACAGACAGAGATTAATGATGCATTCATTCAGGTCAATTTAACCATGTCACAGATCTATGTCTCTTGTGTGTAGAGATCACGTTGTCAATAAATGTTAGAGGAAACTAACTTGGCAATCAAGAATGGACAATCGAGAGAAATTGGCAACATCTCTTACACCAGACAAAAGGTGAAGACAAACAAAACAAAAACACAGTACGACATGTGTTGGACACCACTATATACAAACAAACATCGTATTCTTAAAATAAGTAAACTTTGTTTGAAGACATGTAATTATAGCCATATGTCTTGTATACGACATCAAACACCACGAAGTGTTCTAAAACTATTATAAAACTATTCAACACCAATCAACACTGTTTAGCATTATGTTCAACGTTGTAAATTAATAGTTATAACATTCATACAGATATTTTTGAAAAGGCGCGCACTTTTATAGGCCAAACCAATAGATTTCCAACAGGTCAACAGAGTCTACCCAAAAAGAGCTACATTTTGATATGTATATGTTTATGTATATGCTGTGTGTCGCTATCATATACATGTAATTGTATTTCTAAGGATGGGACAGTCATTAAGTTGGAATAACTTTTTGTCCAATCCTTTTGATTTTTTATGCAATAAAATACCGGTACATGTAGTATTAATCTAAACTAAATTCATACAGACTACCGATTCCAAAATAACTGAAGCTCTTGCTAAGGAAATGCATGATTTAAGGAAAACATCAAAGTGAGCAATTGAAACATTGCTATGACAAATACGGCTTAAGTAGTTATGTTTCTAAAATTGTAGTAGAAGCTCAAGAGAAAACTGCTTCTCGAAAAATACACACACCAGATCAATTAAATGACCTGTATACTAGTATATATTTTATGTCATGTATCTTTTAGCTTGAACTGTTTTCTGGGTCCCTTCACAACCAGAAACAATATTGTCCATAGGGCATTACTGACCTTGCAAGTACATCGAGGCTAAAATGACGGAGAACAGGAGTCCTTGAAAATGGGACATATAATGAGCCCCTACAAACCAGCAACGAGGTGTGGATAATCGCAGTTATCGTCGTCTATGGGACTGTTCAATGGCAGATCACCACCTACTGTAAAAATTTAACCACCGCATCTCAGATTTTGCTTAAAATTGTGCTGGGTTATCTCACATATCAAAGTCACTGTTTCTATGCTGTTCTAAATAGTTTTCGAGCTATGGGGATTAGGGAAACGTTATATACATGCACGATTTATCATATAATAATGAAGTAAAACATAGCAAAGACCACAGTTTAGAGTTAATGTAATCTTTTATTTTAGACACAAATGAGAATATACATACTACATGAAACATATTTAACAAAATACTCCCTTTTTCTGTCTGCCACTTCCAAAAACCTCAACGGAATAAACAAAAAATAAATATTTTACGTTAGAAAACAGAAATACATCAGTAATTATGAGAACTGAAGCACTAGCCGGAATGTACACCAACAAATATTCCCCATCGCTAACAATGGACCAAGTATATAAGCACACCTTGACCTGTACATGTTTAGCACTAGACAATAGCAAAGAGCCTTAATAGAAAACACAAGGAATATTCTGAGGAGTGAAAATCATATTACCAACCATCAATGCCCTGTAAAAAGTATCGGTTCTTTCTTTACTAGAGAGGAAGAAGGTCATCAGAGGTGGAGTGCTTTCGTAAAGAGGTGCAAATCTTATTTATCTTTTTAATTTGGAGAAGAGACGAATGCAGCCTGAATTGGAATTTCAGACGTCTTTTTCTGGTTCCTATTGGCTCTAGCCTAGGAGCTATGCTATAGAACTATTAGGCCGCGTATCAACGAAAGATTCGGGGAACCAACTGCCAAAATGTAGGCTATGAATAGATTTTGGCTAGCTCTACGATCACATACAACTTGGGAACCAAGCAGTGCACGCCCCCATGACAATTTTGAAATTTGACCAATAACAGGGACATTTTGAGGCCATATGAAAATGGTATTAGAGCATATTCTAATGTCAATATTAAGTACTTCACTCCATTGGCTTATGATTCTATCGCTGCAACAATCTTATTTTGATATCTAACACTTAAACAATCTCCATCGATTTTGTTGAAAATTTCACATGCTAAAAAAGTTGCTTCGGGGGAGGGCCAATACGGCATAAGGGCTGCTGAAGCTTACACTTCATTAGTTTCAAAGTAGATTCGCCACTGGCCATCCGGTAATATATTTTTTGCTTAACAATATTGTTGCTTTCATCAACCATGGAATACCACACTTATTATCCCGGGTCCCCGTACATTAGCTGTCTATCGCGTGGTAGCTGCCGAGACAGTTAAATACGTGCGTTCTGACAGTCTGGATGAACTTACATGAAGGTTTAAGGTGACAGGTACAATGTACATATGGTATGTTTAAGATAAGATAAGTTCATTCTGACGTATTTTTCGTGGCAATCAAACAACTTGTTCATTATGAAGACGTTGGCAGCACTTTTATTCTTGTTCTGTGTTTGTTACTCGTCCGCATTCTTCACTATATGGAAATGGCACGACTGCTGTATGTATTATCTTAATTACTGTCCAACGTTTGTTAATATTTTATCAATAATATGCATAGTGTAACAACAACGATTCCATGCAAGGGTGAAACAAAAAGGGGTTTAAGGTTATGGTACTTAACGCCAATATCAACAATATTTCAGTTATAAATATCGTGGATGTCAGTTTTATTGGTGAGGTAGCCGGAGTACCTAGAGAAAACCACCGACCTGTCGCATTTCACTGACAAACTTTATCAAAACAAAAGGAAATTATTTCCAGATTTCATTATGCAAATAATCTTGTTCGCCTACACTCAAAAATGAAAAGATCGTTGACAAAGTACGAGATAAATTTGGTTTTCGATTTGATTTGAGTAAATATTACAAATTCTTACAGAGTTATTATCTTGTTTCTGTGATTAAAAATTTTACCAGTCGTTGGATATTTGAATTTTCTCTGGTAATACAGTAAAAAATCGTAGGTATCTAACTTAGTGAACATGACGCTCTTCTTGAATAACCTTCATTGTGTACTCTCATAGACGCCACATATTTAATCTTCAGTACAGGTATTTAATTTGAACCTTTCCAATATACCGGCTTTTTTATTTTAATAAGCTGAAAGAACATCATACATATTTATTTATTGTTAATTGTTGTAAGGAGTTTTTTTTTATAGTGTTTTTAAATCAATAATATTCATATTGCAACAAAAAAATCTTAACCAACGATTGCATGCAAGGGTGAAACAAAAAGAGGTTTAAGATTGTGGTATTTAAAACCACTATCAACAATATTTCAGTTATAAATATCGTGGCTGTCAGTTTTATTGGTGGTGGAAACCAGAGTACACGGAGAAATCCACCGACCTGTCGCATTTCACTGTCAAACTTTATCAATACAAACGAAAACAAATTCAGATTCCATTATGCAAATAATCTTGTTCACCTGCAGGTAGCTTAGCTTCTACACTCAAAAATGGAAAAGCTCCTTCACCAAGTACGAGATAAACTTGGTTTTCGATTCGATTTGAGTAAAATTTACAAATTCTTGCAAAGTACTAATTGTTAAAAAAAATCGATTCTTGTTTCTGTGATTAAAAATTTGACTGGTCCTAAAATAAATGAATTTTCTCTGGTAGTATGGTAAAATAATCGTAGATATCTAATCTAGTGCGCTCGACGCTCTTCTTGAATAACCTTCATTGTGTACTCTCATAGACGCCACATATTTAATCTTCAGTACAGGTATTTAATTTGAGCCTTTCCAATATACCGGCTTTTTTATTTCAACAAGATTGCAACACGTAGCCATGTGTCCCCCGCCGCAATAGAAAGAGGTGTAATGTGAGTGTAATGTTATATATCTATAAAATCGAGAAAGCATCCAAGATGCAACAGCCGAGTTGCAAGTCAAAATCTTGGGGCATTTAATTTGTCTATTCACCCTGATCATAAATATATATGGCTTAGGGGTGGGGATCTCAACCATTAAAAAGTTCACTTCAGGTAGGGGTGGGGTATGACCCCCCAGGGTCTGAGCTATAAGGAATTTAATTTGCCTAGTCACCCTGATCATAAATATATATGGCTTAGGGGTGGGGATCTCAACCATTAAAAAGCTCACTTCAGGTAGGGGTGGGGTATGACCCCTAGGGCCTTAGCTGTAAGGCATTTGATTTGCCTAGTCACCCTGATCATAAATATATATGGCTTAGGGGTGGGGATCTCAACCATTAAACATCTCACTTCAGGTAGGGGTTGGGGTATGACCCCCAGGGCCTGAGATATAAGGCATTTAATTTGCCTAGTCAGCCTGATCATAAATATATATGGCTTAGGGGTGGGGATCTCAACCATTAAAAAGTTCACTTCAGGTAGGGGGTGGGGTATGACCCCCAGGGCCTGAGCTATAAGGCATTTAATTTGCCTAGTCACCCTGATCATAAATATATATGG
>MJUT01057709.1:49593-77766 GCA_002080005.1 Gigantidas platifrons
GATTCATGACAAAGTCTACAGTTTTCTCCACATGTCGCCATTGATTACATTTTTCTTTCTCTACATGTGATCGTTGCTTGATCATTTGTTAGACGCATTTTGATTGGACGCATCAACCCACAGCTGCATCGAATAGAAAAATAAACCGCAAGGACCCGACATTCTGACTTAATCTGCCAAGGGTGGAGAGGAGAGAAACGGATCGTAACCCTTGGCTAGCGAAGATGGCTCCCAAGATAATTTTGAAATTTGACCAATAACATGGACATTTTGAGGTCATATGAAAATGGTATTAGAGCATATTCTAATGTCAATATTAAGTACTTCATTCCATTGGCTTATGATTCTATCACTGCAATAGCCTTATTTTAATATCAAACACTTAAACAAACTCCATCGATTTTGTTGAAAATTTCACATACTAAAAAAGGGGGGTGAGGTAATCCGGATAAGCGGCCCCTGAAGCTTAAACTTCATTAGTTTCAAAGTAGATTCGCCACTGGCCATCCGGTAATATATTTTTTGCTTAACAATATTGTGGCTTTCATCAACCATGGAATACCACACTTATTATCCCGGGTCCCCGTACATTAGCTGTTTATCGCGTGATAGCTAGCGAGACAGTTAAATACGTGCGTTCTGACAGTCTGGATGAACTTACATGAAGGTTTAAGGTGACAGGTACAATGTACATATGGTATGTTTAAGATAAGATTAGAACGTTCCAATATATTTTTCGTGGCAATCAAACAACTTGTTCATTATGAAGACGTTGGCAGCAATTTTATTCTTGTTCTGTGTCTGTTACTCGTCCGCGTTCTTCACTAACAAACCTATCTGGAATTGGAATGACTGTTGTATGTATTATCTTAATTACTGTCCAACGTTTGTTAATATTTTATCAATAATATTCATAGTGCAACCCAAAAAACCCTTAACCAACGATTTCATACAAGGGTGAAGCAAAAAGGGGTTTAAGATTATGGTATTTAACGCCAATATCAACACTATTTCAGTTTTAAATATCATGGCTGTCAGTTTTATTGGTGGTAGAAACCGAAGTACCTGGAGAAAACTACTGACCTGTCGCATTTCACTGTTAAACTTTATTAAAACAAAAGAAAACTAGGAATAACTGTTTTAGATACCTAAAACTTATGTCTCCCCTTAATGCGACCATCTGTACAACAATAAGTTACAAAAATGTTATGGCCCGGACAAGAAAATACTATTTAAAAAACAATTATTTGACCTTGAGGTCTAAGGTCAAGGTCCCACGAAGGTCATTAAGGTACGCGACCCACCGCCTTATGGTCATGCACCCACATACCAAATATAATTGACCTATCTGGAAAGACACAAAAGTTATGGTCCGGACAAGCTTCGCTGAGAAGAAGCAGAAGAAGCGGAAGCGGAAGCGGGAGCAGAAGAAAAAATCAGACTAAAACAATATGTCTCCCTTCGTTCGAAGGGGAGACATACTTATTTCCAGATTTCATTATGCAAATAATCTAGTTCACCTACAGTTGGTTTAGCTTCTACACTCAAAAATGTAAAGATCGTTGACAAAGTACGAGAGAAATTTGGTTTTCGATTTGATTTGAGTAAATATTACAAGTTATATTCTTGTTTCTGTGATTAAAAATTTTACCGGTCGTTGAATATTTGAATTTTGTCTGGTAATATAGTAAAACAATCGTAGATATCTAACTTAGTGAACATGACTCGTTTCTTGAATAACCTTCATTGTGTACTCTCATAGACGTCACAAATTTAATCTTCTGTACAGGTATTTAATTTGAACCTTTCCATTATACTGGCTTTTTTTATTTTAATAAGCTGAAAGAACATGATACATATTTATTTATTGTTAATTGTTGTTAAGAAGTTTTTTTATACGTTTACAATGCATATCTAAATTTAGGCGCATGCATGTTTCTACATTATAAGATAAGATATCTTATTTTTAAATCAAGGTCCCAATACAGGGCATACATACAACATACATAATGAATGCACAAATCAATATTAAAAAAGAGAAAATACCATTTACCATAACATAATACCAGACATTAACTAACATTTTAATTACTAATTTAAAATTTAATAGCGGAAATACAAACCGGTGCATGACTACTCAGTCTCTCTACTCAATTACAAAAGACACCAGGGGTTAGGCTTATGGTGTTTAACGTCACTTTCAACAACATTTCAGCTATATCGTGGCGGTTAGGTCTCTTGGTGGAGGAAACCGGAGTTTGTGAAGAAAACCACCGACCTGCCGCAAGTCACTGACAAGCTTTATCACATAATATTGTATCGAGTACACCTTGCGATCACGCCAACGACGGTCCCCAAAAGACACCATATAAAGTGATCCAAAACACGTGTAGCTAAAAACATGATGCAGAAAATCAGATTGAGATGTAGTGTATGAGGTGAACTTCAGTAAAAACATAAAAGAAGACCTAGTAATATAGGATTCGTTATATACCGGTATGTATTTAAGATGCAAGAGGTAAACGATACTTCAACTGCAACAGCAGGCAAAGAAACGGCCTAGATAAAAAAAATAAAAATAAAAGATTGGGGCTAGAGTTATGGTGATTAACGCCACTTTCAACAGTATTTCAGTTCTATTGTAGCAGTCAGTTCTATTGGTGGAGAAAACCAGAGTACCAGGAGAAAACCATCGACCTGTCGAATATCACCATTAACGGGGTTCGAACTCACAACTTTAGTGGTGATAGGCACTGATTGCACAGGTAGTTGTCAATCCAACTACCATACGATTACGATCACGACGGCCCAACTGACTTTGGAATGTTATAAAGAATAAACGTTAGAAAAATTGGACAATCCAGAGAAACTAGCAACATAGACGAAAAACAGCACAACACAGTATGTGTTTGACACCACTATGCGCAAACAAACACAAATAACATAAATAAGATATGCGCCATCCTACAAACAACTGGAGGTAAATTCGAACCGAACATCGTTTTTATGTGAAAATCGAAACGGAAATCACAACACGAAATTCAGAACATAAGGACACATAATAAGGCAACACATAAACTAAAAAGATGAGCAACACAGATACCAAAAAAAACAACAGGGATGAACTCAGGTGCTCGCGAAGGGTAAGCAGTTCCTGCTTCTTATAAAACACCCGCCATGTAACTCATATATACAGTCAAGTCAGGTAAAAGTCTTGAGTGATAGAGGAATGAAAACATCTACGTAAAAGGTAAATGATCCATTGTCATTTGTGATATGGATATTTCGTAACAGTCTACCAGATTGTGATGACGACTGTAGAATTTTTACAGCGATGCCTTCAACTTAGGAGCAACGTAACCTTGTTTGAGTAGCATTTGTGTCAGCAGCTGAGCTCTGTCCAGAAAATCACTGTACCGGGCGCAAGCTCTAGAATAACGTATCAGTCGTGAAATATAAACTCTATACGCCGGTGATGCTGGAATGTTGCTGCTTCTGAAGGGGAAGGTGCCTATTGGAAAAGTGAAGTCATCGCGTTTGTCGTAAAGTTTTGTGTTTAATCAGGCCTCTACATTAACATTTTTTCTAACTTATCCCTTCGGACAACTTACTTAAAAAAGTACTTGTCTGACTCAATTTTTTAGTTGTCCAAAAAAAAATAATAAAAATTATCAAAACCAGAGAACAATTATCAGCAATTTGTGTAAAATGTTTTAGTTATTGTCTCACAAACATTATCTCATTCTGTGATTATTAATAGAATAGCAATCTTCCTTCGTTGTCGATTTCAAGGTAAGAAGCAGAAGAATTCAATATTATGTGTAGAGAATATATTACGTTTAGTGAAATGTGGAAATTAAACCATAAAAGGTAATGACAATATAATAATATACAATAATACAACCAAAAACATTTTAAACCTTAGAAATTATTTATTTAAGAAACGACACTTGCTAGGTAAAGTTTGGTCCGTCGGCATTTTGTTTAATTCGGGAGTCATTCATGTCTTTTTATTACAGCGGAGTCATCGACACGTGTCCTCACGATGATAGACTTTGACATATCTCCAAAACCACTGACAATTCCTGGAAATGCAATAGTTACATTGATTGGTAATCTTACACACACACTGCCGGTCAATTCTCACTACAGACTGAATGTTACCATGGAAAAAGAGTTACTTGGAAACTGGCATCATGTTCCATGCAGAAATCACGTTGGAACCTGGTAAATATAGACACCTTATTTGTGTGAAGGTTAAATACTATATCATTGTTTTAAGGTTTAATCATTTTTTGTTAACATTCAAACCTGTATTAAGAGGCCACATTTGGGACAAACAAAAATTGTGGCCTTATAAGACGGGTGTCTGCATAATAGATATGACCGCGCTTGTGCAGGTTTGACGATATAGTTATTGCATCCTGATAATGGTTCAGTTGGGGAAGTTTACGAGGAAACTAGTTCCAACAGTGTCGTAAAGAATTAAACACATTGAAAACTAATGAATAAAACTAAAAAATTGTTATCCTGCGATGACAAGACTGGAGAGACATGACTTAAAAATTAGCTACATTATATCTCACGGTGTAAAAAAAGATAGATTAGACGTATCATGAAGTTTTGTTATTCGCGAAAAAGACATCCTGGCCAGTTATCCTGTTATGAAAAGACTGATATTATATTATTTGTCATAATAGCAATAAGCTGTATGCTGTTCTGTGGTAAATCAGGAATATCATACACCAACTGAAAATGCAATGTATAATAAATAACCAACTGACCCATCTTTTTGAAACTATTGTCCGTATAAAAACTTAATTCAATATGATATTTTTAATTTTTAATCAAGTTATTCAGAAAATACGAATTGATGACATCTGATTCAGATAATTTTAATGACAATATTAAGCAAGTGTAATATCTTTATTTTTAGTTTGTATGACGATCCATGTGAATTTTTGCAATCGTTTGCAAAGAATTACTCGTGTCCTAAAGCATTCACAGATAATGGTCTCAACTGTACCTGTCCGTTCAATCCAGTATCTTTAGATGTTCCACCTTCTACGATTCATATTGGGTCTATTACTGCTACGTGGCAATTCCTGGCAACGGTGAGTTCATATAAAATTAGATTTGTGGAAAATATTTTTCTCTTCATTATTTTTCGATGATGCTCGTCTACATGATTTCTAACCAAATAAATATCAATTTATTTAAAATAAAAAAAAAGTACATATAATAAAATGAAATACAAAACATACCACTGTCGGAACAGTTCCAAAATTCAATAGAAATATTGTAGAAACAGAAGCAAATTCGATACCACTAACACACATATGACCACTCACTTTCTTGGGTTGGTACAATCACTTCAATACAAAAAAGTGGCGGGGTTTTACTAGTTTTATGGACCCAAGCCTCCTTTCTTAGTGAAATAATGCGGTCGTGCAAGTGCTTTCTACATGCGAGTAAAATGCCAGTCATGGTTCATAACCGAGCGAACAGATTGCTTAAAAATAGAAATGTCTACAGCATTTACAGATAAAACGTTTAAAGATTACTGTTTACTGTAAGAGAAAGGAGCGGGTCTATTTTAATGTGACGTAAAACTCTACACCCCTCCTTTGCTTTACATTGTAGATGTGACTTTTATAGAGATACTTATTTATCTTTTATGTATTTTAACTATATGTATATTACCATATAGAATTATTTATTTTTACTTAAATATTTTTTTTTATTATAGGGTAATTTCAAAGCAAGGATGGAGTTCCTAGAAGGAAAAACGATGATTGGGTGTTTCGATGTAGAATTATCTATTAAAACACTGTGCACCGGATTTCTCTGCGGTGGCAGATAGACACAAGCACTGTACATTAAAAAGAGAAAAGAGGATCTTGTTACTGTCCATTTTCGTCTACATCAGATTATTTTTTGAAAAAAGACCAAAAGAGTAAAGTACAAGAATATTGGAGAATCTCTTGTTGCAAAAGATAAAAATGATCTAGCTGTTCAAAAATGAAAACAACTTTCTCAAAATACGAGATATATTAATATACAGTCAAACCTGAATATAAAGGGCATTGACGAAAACCTAAAATCCCTTATGATTGATTGATTGATTGATTGATTGATTGATTGATTGATTGATTGATTGATTGATTGATTGATTGATTGATTGATTGATTGATTGATTGATTGATTGATTGATTGATTGATTGATTGATTGATTGGTGCTTAACGCCACCTTTAGCAATATTTCAACTATTTCGTGGCGTGTCCTTTATGAGCAGTTGCCCTTTATATGTTAAAATTATATGCACTATTCATTAATGGGGAAATAAGAATGCCCTTTATAGACAGTGAATTGCTATATAGATGTGCCCTTTAAGACAGGTTTGATTTCCGTACAAAATAATAATTGGTCGGAATGAGCGGCCCAAAAACAATGAATTCGATGGAATATATGTGATTACTCTATGACATAAGCAATATGAGAATTTTAAGAACATTATTATAAAGCCCTCTTCCTACCATGTACAAATTATTATACGACAGCAACTACATGTATAAGAAAACAACTATTTATAAAGATATGTCTTGAATATGAAAGAGGACCTCAAGTATGCAAACATATTGACGAAAACCTACAAGTCAATCACAACAATATGCATGTCTGATACAATCTATATTTCTTAACTAATAGTCAGCAAACTCCGTGTATTCAGTCACTCTGGTGTTGTACTGCCCATGTTTATGTTGTGGACGCTTGTTTTTTGTTTAAAATTTGTTTATATCTGTATTTTTGTTGTTTGAGATCCATTTATCAAGAGGGTGATAGTTGGCATATCATTGACTAATGAAACCCGCCATATCTTAGCACCAGGCTACTGGGGGGGGGGAGTAAATTGTGTGTGTTTGGTGGGGTTGTGTTCAATGACTGGAGGCGTTTTGTTGATATTGGTAGAATTGTTGACCATCACTGTTACTCTCTTTTTTCATTATATCGTACCAGTTGAAAGTTTTCACAGAAGCGCGTACTTGCGCACTGATACCTATCTACTTTATACATAACTATGTTGATACATCCGTTGATGAACTGTTAGTCCCCGGGGGAATCGTTTATCCAGTAGCCAGGATTTCAGGCCTGGTTTGATTTATGAAGTATAGTTCTTTTTTAAATTTACAGTTCCATAATTATGTAATTATTATTACTTTAGGCTCATCTACTAAGGCGATTTTGTTGGTGTTTTCCGAACGGACAAAAAAAACCCCCCGGAAAGTGGTTTATAGGGAAATTCTTATTCCTAGATACACTTTGTGCGCAATTTCCTCGTTTGCCAGAGAGCTATTTCCAGCACACGTGGTTTGGTTCTAGATAAAGTAGATGGGTTTATTTCGGAAGTTCTAGTGTTTTCGTCAGAACCAGAAGTTCCAGACTAGTTGTTTACATAGGTGTTCACATGCCTAGCTAACATATAACTTTGAACTCTGAGCGGTTAAATCCATCGCTTCTCCATTACATAACAAGATCTTGGCCGAATACAGCCATTAGAATCGCAAGGGCTGACGAATTGTGGCTAGCAATTCCTTAGACAAGAATTATGGGCTATCTGCACACTGATATGGCAAAACTTTATTGTATAATCAACTATGTTCTTTTGTTCAAATCAAGTTTCATTAGCTTCAGAGTCAATTATATCCATAAAATTATAACTAGGGCACAAAAAAAAATATCTTAATGGCACTTCTATTTTTATATAAAAACATCTGGCATATCATGAATTGAAGGATCAATTCTAAAACCACGTAGAGTAGATCACCAGCGTGAAAGACCAAAATAATAAGTCATCTGTAATTTAGGGAAACCCGAAGGGAAAGCAAAAAGTGGACAATCAAGAGACACAGACAACATTGTGCACAATACACAGACCGCAGACAAACAAAACAAAACAAAAAACACAACACAGAAAACTATAAAGATGAGTAACACGGACCTCTGTAAAAAAAACTATAAAGATGAGTAACACGGACCTCTGTAAAAAAAACTATAAAGATGAGTAACACGGACCTCTGTAAAAAAAACTATAAAGATGAGTAACACGGACCTCTGTAAAAAAAACTATAAAGATGAGTAACACGGGCCTCTGTAAAAAAACTATAAAGATGAGTAACACGGGCCTCTGTAAAAAAAACTATAAAGATGAGTAACACGGGCCTCTGTAAAAAAAACTATAAAGATGAGTAACACGGACCTCTGTAAAAAAAACTATAAAGATGAGTAACACGGGCCTCTGTAAAAAAAACTATAAAGATGAGTAACACGGACCTCTGTAAAAAAAACTATAAAGATGAGTAACACGGGCCTCTGTAAAAAACATATATACTACTGACATTGCCTTGAATTAAACTAATCATTATGATTGGAGTCGAAAATAAACACATTAGTGGTGATCAGCATTGATTGTATATACGTAAATGTAAATCCAACTACTACACCTGGCCTATAAAGTACTTGGTAAGAGGACGATGAATACTTCCACCTGGTATACCACTACAGTCTCTTGTATTTATAGCTTGTGCTGACATCCATCCTCTCTCATATAATAAGAAGTCAGACACAATAGCCTATCAAACAATAACCTGATCAGACCACTACGTTGTCAACAAGCAGACACCACCAGATCCCTTCAAATAACATACCACCTTAGTTCATCAAATAGCAAGACAAGTATTGATGATATTAAATGGGTAATCAGACGCCGTAAATAGAAAAAATGACAAGTAATACAATAGCCAAAAGAACAAGGACAAACAACCATCTACAAAACATTACACAGAAAACTAAAGATCGGGCAATTTGAACCCCATTAAAAACCGGAGGTGAACTCAGGTGCTCCGGAAGGGTAGAATGTTCCTGTTCCACATGTGGCATTTATCGTGTCACTCTTGTTACAATCCCGGTGATCAGTCATGAATTAGGTAAGAATCGGACAGCGAATACTACAAACGGAACATATCCGTGATCATTTGTGACACAGGCATTCCGTAACGGTTAACCAGGTCATGTAGGCGATCGTAAAATTTTCGAGGTGATGTGATCAACATAATTAAATGACCTTGTATGTATGTATTATATCATGCATTTTTTAGCCATCTGACAACACATTTTTTGCTTAACAATATTGCGACTTTCATCAACCATGGAATACCATGTGCTCATACATCAACTGTCTGTCGCATGATAATTGGCGAAGCAATTAAATAAACGCTAAAGAAAACCGAAGGGGCAATCAAAAGAGGAAAATCCTGAGAAATTGGCAACATTGGGTACACAAGACGAAGAAAAACAAAACAAAAACACAACACAATATGTGTTGGACACCACTATGCGTAAACAAACACAAATAACGTAAATAAGGCATGTGCCCTCCTACAAACAACTGGAAATTAAGACGAACTGAACATCATTGTTATGCGGAAATCGTTACGGACATCACAACACGGAACTCAGAACATAACACATCTTAGTTGGTACCATTTTTATTCCTCTTCTGTGTTTGTTACTCGTCAGCGTTCTTCACCAAACATTTATGGAGATGGCATGACTGTTGTATGTATCATCTTAATTTGGTCTTCATTACTGTCAAATAGTTTCAAATAAGAATCTTAAACAATAATATCAATTAAGGGTGAAAACAAAACAGAATTATGTTCAGATTTTATTATGCAAATAATATTTTTCTTGTACACTAAATATAATTACAACTCACTGAAAATACGTCTTACGACATTTATTTTGTTTTCGATTGGAGTAATATAGCGTTGCAATAAATAAAGACGATTTGAATAAAACAGTAGGTATCAAATATTTGACTTAAAGTTAAACATAATAACAAAAGAGACGGTATGGTCATCTATACCAATGTGGGGTGGAGAATCTTAGTTTTATTAATAATGTAAGGAACTGTAAATTTAAGCAATACATATAATAAACCATGTCAGTGTCGAAGCACTGATTACTGGGCGGATAATACCCTCGGGGACTAATAGTCCACCAGGAGAGGTATCGATCCCGTTATAGGTAAAACGTAGACATCTAAATTTAGTGATACGCTTCGTGCACAGGCACTTGTTTCTGTGAAAAAATATATACCATATACCTAATATTATACCAAAATTGAAACTTAAGTACCTTGGTATAATATTAGATATATGGTATATATTTGTTCACAGAAACAAGTGGCTTCGTGGATATTTTTCAACACTGGAAATGTTTTTTTTTATACATCCGTATTGTAAGAACCTTCATTCCGAGCATTTTACAAACGTATGGGCAATTTTTTTCACTGACGTTCAGCCTCTGACTTCGTTACAGTCGCCATGGTGGAACTATTCCGCACTGAATGAGAAATACTATTTCAAAGCATCTGTAAAGTCATGAATTTAGCGGTAAGCACTTCATATGAATATTAATCGATTAATTAAATCATTTGAGAAAGTACGGAATAGTTCCGCCATGGCGACTGTAACGAAATGCATTTCACAACTTCTCCTATATACTATATATATACTATATTTTTTTTTACTCTTTTAAAAAAAATTTAAATCATTGAAATTCAAGCGACTGTGGTCAAACCAGTCCGTAGAACGTTCTTTTTTCATGTCCTTTTTTCATGACCAAACCCGCTCCCACAAAGTATGGAAACAATCTCCTTCTTTGGCATCTATCAGGAACGAAAGCGTCCATGTTTTACCATCAGATGTGTAGATATAAAAAAAAATCATATGAAGGCTTAGCAAATTAACTTTTACACACGTGAGTAAATCTCAGGTAAATTTACACATGTGCAAATTTGCTCACGTATGTAAATTTTTGTCATGAGAACGGGGCTTTAGTTGTATTAATAAATACATCGCTTAGGAGTACGTGCGTTATATGACAGTCTAGATTAACTTACATATATTAGCGACAGGTACAATGTACATATCGTATGTTTAAGATAAGATTAGAACGTCCCAATATATTTTTCGTGGCAATCAAACAACTTGTTCATTATGAAGACGTTGGCAGCACTTTTATTCTTGTTCTGTATTTGTTACTCATCCGCGTTGTTCACCCAATATAAATGGAAATGGCTCGACTGTTGTATGTATTATCTTAATTCGGTTTTCCTTGCTGTCCAACAGTTTCAAATAAGAATCTTAAACAATAATTTCAATTAAGGGTTTGTAAGGGGTCGGAACATAAGTGAAGCAAACAGAATGATACAAGACATAATACAATACGTAGACGAAGAAAATGAAGAAGGTATAATAGTTTTCTTAGACCAAGAAAAAGCATTCGATAGAGTTGAATGGGGGTGGGTAGACTTCGTATTAAAAGCATTTAACTTTGGGGGAAAATTTAGAGGGTGGATTCAAATGTTAGTTAAAAATGCTACAACATCCATAAAGACAAATGGATTTGTTTCAAAATTTTTCTCCATATCTCGCTCATGTAGACAGGGGTGTCCCGTCGCACCACTAATTTACATATTGCAAGCCGAGCCCATGGCATGTGCAATTAGAGGAAATAATGATATAAAGGGGATTAAATTACCAGGCGAACCGGTGGGAAGGAATTAGAAGCCAAAATAAGTATGTTTGCAGATGACACACAACTTTTCAATAAAGATGAACGCTCTGTTGAAAAATCTTTCGATATACTTTCAAAATATGAAAAAGCATCCGGATCAAGAATTAATTATAATAAAACAAAAGCTATTTCTATTGGCACTGCTCGCAATAGAAAACCAAAATTTAATAGAATATCATGGATTAAAGAAAATGTAAAAACTTTGGGGGTACATCATGGTTACAATGTTGACAATGATAAAATTTGGAAGGATATTATTGATAGAATGAAAAATTATCTACAAGTTTGGAAAAGCAGAAAACTTTCGTACAAAGGTAAAACTATAATTGTGAAAAATCTTTTGTTATCATATTGTGGATTTGAAATTGAAATGAAGGACATTCCTGATAAATTTAAAAAAGAAATTGAAACATTAATTTGGGACTTTATATGGGAGGGGAAAGTTAATCAGATTAAAAGAGATGTATGTTGTTTAGATATAGAAAAGGGTGGAATGAGTATGGTTAATATAGATTCCTACATTAACAGTAGAAGAATCAAATTTATTTATCGTATCATTAATGAACCAATTGAAAATTGGAATGCTATTGGAAAATATTGGTTAAGTAGACTTGATTTGAAATTTAATGAAACTTTTTTTATTTGTAAATGCTCAAATGTTTCATCCTTAAATTTAAACAGGTATCCCTTGTTTTATCAAAAATCAATCCAAGCATGGACAAAATGTTTACAATGTGTACAAAAGGCGGAAACCAAAGCAGATATCTTACATGTTAGATTATTTGGGAATTGTAATATAACCTTCCAAAATAAACCTGTAATATTTTCTTCATTTTTAAGAATTAATATAAAAACTATTCAAGACATATGGGATGAAAACTCAAAACAATTCATAGATTGTGATTTATTATATTCTAAGCTGATAGACAAGAGAAATTGTATCTCAGAGTACTCTAAAATTAAGAAAAGTATTCCAAAAGACTACTTAAATTTATTAAAAAATGAAAATAATGATATAGATAACAAAACTAAAAGTAGAAATAAAATGAAATTGTTAAATAATTTAAAACTTACAGATATTAGAGGCAAAATCATTAATACAAAGGAGGTTAAGATTAAAATTATACAAAAAATATTAAATAAAAAATCATTACCAAAATGTCAAGATAAATGGAATAATGTTTATAATGAAGAATTTCACTGGCCAAAAATTTGGATTAATCTTAAAAGACTGGACATCAGTAATAAAATTAAAGAATTCCAATGGAAATGCATCCATAACATTATTTACACCGAAAGTAGACTTAGAAAAATGAACCTATCCAATGGAAGATGCCACCTTTGTAAAGAATCAAACATTCAAGAAGATCTCCAACATATGTTTTTTAAATGCACTATAACTAACCGATTCATATCAAACATCACAATTTTAATAGACACTTTAAATGTGGGAACTGTTAACTTAAATGAGAAAAATATGATGTTTGGGTTCAATATGGGGGGTAAACGTGAATTTCTATTAAATACATTAATTTTTATATCTAAGTGGTCTATTTGGAAGGCAAGAAACAAAGTTAAATATGACCAAATTCACATCAATCAGAATGTTCTTTGTAATATATGGAAACACACTTTAAAATCTGAACTACAAATTTTGCTAACGACCAATTGTAATGATACAATAGATAAAACCCAAATCTTGACAATTCTATCAGTGATTAATTAGTAAGTAGTTCTAATATACGAGTACAATGCATGTATGTAAATGTTATATGTTGAAGATATCATAAAATGCCTATATAGATTGACTTACATGTTGATTTTATAATTGATAAATTTAGTTGTATTTTTGAAATGGGATCATGTGGACTCTAATTAATCTATTACTAACCCTGGGTAAGAGATCTATTGTAAAACAGGGAACCTTAGATTATTTTATGCTTACCTGGGCATCTAAGGTGTTTTGTCAACAGGCGAGTCAAACAATAAAGTATTATTATATACCATTATACAGAAAATATTCTTGAGACCTGCTAATCTGAGTCACGGGTCACGTGTCACTGTGAGTTGCATGTGTAATCTATTTTTATCTTGGACAATAGTTTATAAATATAGAATCTTAACAATGTAAAGGGAAGATGCTATGTTATATTTATTCATTTGTTTGATTCTGGAATATTGTTGATCATTGATTTAAACAAGAAAAAAGGGAAAAAAGGGGTGAATTTTACAGTTAAATAAATGTTATATAATAAATGTTATGTTTCGACAGTTTAACCCGTCACGTAATCTGGGTCACGTGTCACTGTGAGTAGCATGTGTAGTCTATTTTTATCTTGGACAATAGTTTATAAATATAGAATCTTNGGGGGGGGGGAATTTTACAGTTAAATAAATGTTATGTTTCGACAGTTTAAAGAGAAAAATATAAATTTGTTGCGACTAAAGCTTAAATCAGCGTTAAAAATTGAACAAATATCAGTGGTTTTGTAAATGAGAGGAGTTTGAAATAAAAACACAGGACCGGACTTTAAACAAAAATAATAATCCAGGATTATTTGAATATAGAAAAATGTCAACAACAAATTATCGCTACGTCGAGTATGGATATCACGTATATTTGAAGTTATTATATGGACATACGACAACCCAATTTCGGAAACTTAATGTCAGCAACATAATAGTTTTTTATTAAAAAAAATCCAGGACCTCTGTGTCCATGTAATAATAGTAAAATACACCCCAAAAAAACATTAAAATAGTGCACAGTCAGATATAGTAATGTGTCAATGTAATATTATAGGAATATATATACGTTTTTAAACAAAACAAAAGACATATATCAAATAAAAACGAAAGAGAAATAGCTAAAAATTCATTTGATTTAAACAGAGAATTGTACCATGTTAATTTCTTTATTGATGAATTAAAATAATATCAATATATGAACTTGATAATCCAAATGTCTTTCTTTTATTTTAATTTTGGATTTAGACATAATTTCTTAAACTTTTTAACAGGCTTAATTTATTTTGTAAAATGGTTGTTGATATAAAAAAAAATAATGATAATTAATGTTATTAAAAAAAAAAGAAAAAAAAAAAAAAAAAAAGGGTGAAACAAAACAGAATTATGTTCAGATTTTATTATGCAAATACTATTTGTCTTGTACACTAAATAATTACAAGGTCAATGAAAATACGTCTTACGACATTTATTTTGTTTTCGATTGGAGTATAGCGCTGCAATAAACAAAGACGATTTGAATAAAACAGTAGGTATCAAATATTTGACTTAAAGTTAAACATAATAACAAAAGAGACGGTATGGTCATCTATACCAATGTGGGGTGGAGAATCTTAGTTTTATTAATAATGTAAGGAACTGTAAATTTAAGTAATACATATAATAAACCATGTCAGTGTCGAAGCACTGATTACTGGGCGGATGATACCCTCGGGGACTAATAATCCACCGGCAGAGGTATAAACCCAGTTGCAGTAATAAAAACGTAGATATCAAATTTAGTAAACACGACGCGGTTCTGGAATAACATTCATCAGGTACGATCACAATCAAAAGATTGGAAAGTCAAATTACAAGTCCTTGGGAGCAAGTAAACCAAAGGGCTTAAAAACAGAATACAGGGTAGCTAAAGTTGGCTAAGGTAACAAATGTCTTACACAGAGGATTAATAGAATCTAACACCGATGACAGGTCAAGATCGAGAAATCTCAGACACCCAAGGGTAATATTTCAATCGTTCTCTGACGAGGCTCGCCTCAGTTGGCACTTATCGATTTCCTGTTCACTGAATCAATCAGCTGACCGAGTTATTGACGTCACAGTGAAATAACATACATTTCTAGAAACAGTGTTTGTGTTGATTTGTTCGTTTAAAAACAAACATATTTACTATTGTTATATTTATTGTGATATGAAAGTCGAATTTTAAACATTATTACAATTTGAAGCGTTCGTGATTTTGTGTTTCACGTTGCGTACTAATTATTTCATTGATGGTTGTGATGCGGTCGTCTTCGAATATACACACTAGAACAAAATTTTGGGGGGATGTCTGTGTAAGGAAAATAATCAAACACCGATGACAGATCAAGATCGAGAAATCTCAGACACCCTCGGATAAGATTTCAATCGTTCTCTGACTCGGGCAAGCCTCGTCAGATAACGATTGAAATCTTACCCCTGTGTGTCTGAGATTTCTCGATCTTGACCTGTCACCGGTGTTAGATTCTATTAGTCTTAGGGAGGAGAACCTTAGTTTCATTAATAATTACATTATTTAAGAAGGGTAGAATACCATAATAAATAATCAAATAATATCCATATTTATAGTTGAAAACCGATTCTTACGTGATGATACTTTGACTCTCTACCATATACACAACTAATTATAATCTCCACTCAAAACTAAAAAACCGATTAAAGGAATTGGCCAAACTGTGTTTCTTAAAAACAAAAGACCAACGAAGATACAAATACATTGCCTTAGGAAAGGATAAATCTTATTTTGTGAGGGGAAAAACACACTAATTCTCCCAAAAAGAAACTAATGTCATCAAAATGCTGGATTTTCTTTGTTTTTCTTTTTTTTTTGATTGACGGCATATTTGTACTGTTTGACGAAAAAGGGGAAAATTATCTTTAGAATACACGAAGGTCTCCATAAAAGATTACAAAGACCATAATGAGTGGGTTAAACATAATATGAAGAATACACGAAGCAGAACAATTACCAGAGATATACTTGTAATACAACACCTCCATACTCGTTACAATTAGGCCTACAATGTATCACAACTTGTACGAGTTGTATTAAAGGTATGCATTTCTCTGTTAGTTTATCTTTGAAGAAAGAACTAGAGATGTGAATCTTTAATTGATGAAATCGACATAATTTAATATACACTGTCTATATTTTAGCCGTCGAGACATCTCGTGTCCTCTTGATAATAAACTTTGAATTGTCTCCAAAATCACTGAAAATTCCGGGAAATGTAACAGTTACATTGATTGGTGATATTGCACACATACTGAAGATTTAAGAAACGACACTTGCTAGGAAAAATTTGGTCCGTCAGCATTTTGGTTAATTCGCGTATCATACAATGTCGTTTTATTACAGCGGACCCGTCAACACGTGTCCTCACGATGATAAAGTTTGACGTGTCTCCAAAACCACTGAAAATTCCGGGAAATGCAACAGTTACATTGATTGGTGATATTTCACACACACTGCCTGCCAATTCTCACTACAAACTGAATGTTACCATGAATAAAAAGTTTCTTGGACACTATCATCATATTCCATGCAATTTTGGACCCTATTTTCCACTCGTTGGAACATGGTAAATATTCACATTAGTATATGTAAAAATTAAATACTATGTCGTTGTTTTATGATTTATTCGATAATAATCCTTATTATTACCTAATTGTAATTTTTGTCTTGTTTATTAAGTAACTACATATTTTAAGATATTTTTGCGTTTTTTCCTCCCCTGTGATCTATTGACGCGTCAATAGTCTTCAAGAGACTATTGCACGACAGACTATTGAACTGACCTTTGAACCGTTTTTTCATTGGACAACAAATTTCAAAACTTGTCAAAAATGTCAAAATTTAATTTTTTTTTAATTTAAAAAAAATCTCAAAATAAAAAAATAAAAATTAAGTTCAAAATTTCAAAACTATAAATTTCAAAAAGTTTCAAAATTTTCATAAGATTTCAAATTTTTCAAGAACATATGTAATATAAAAAAAAATTAAGGACTTTTACTCTTTCTCCCATTATGACGTCGTTTTAACCCCGATGAACCAGTGGTGGAAAAATCTGTAATCCTCTAGAGGATTAAAATGTCTCGTGCCTTTCCCCGCATTTGACTCGTTTGACTCGTTTCGCGGCTTTTGAAATAAAGTTCGTGTTAAATAATGGGAGAAACAAATTCTCCTTCAGTTGCCTATGTGGGTTACGATATTTCTCCACTCTCGAGAGTTAAATTAAACATTTTAATTTAACTCTCTCGCGTGGAGAAATATCGTAACCCACGGGCAACTGAAGGAGAATCTATATGTATTCCGCTTGTTTATTGTTATCTAATTCAACAAATAAAATCATTTTCATCAGTTTTCTACAAAATATCCATGAATATATTTAGGTCATGTCCGCTACCTTGCTTCTGTTTAATTAGGAAATAAAACAGTTATTTAATGGGTGTGGATGCAATAGATCAAACTATCTGTCCTTCGGTGCTGGGAATGACCAAGTGTTCTATTGCATTCGGCCGTTGGCCTCATGCAATAGAACACTTGGTCATTCCCAGCACCTCAGGACAAATAGTTTGGTCTATTGCATCCACACCCATTAAATAACTGTATATTATAGCAGGGGCTGTCGTGGCCGTCATCGTATGGTAGTTGAATCTATGCAATCATTGCTTATCACCACTGATGTTGTGAGTTCGAATCTCAATCAGGGCGAGGTGTACGAAGTTTGTCAGTGACTTTCGACATGTCTTTGATCATACTATTAAACCAATTTTATTATATGGTTCTGAGGTTTGGGGAATATTTAATGTCACCAGTGCTAAATTTAGTAGGACTGATGATATCCATTTAAAGACTGTTACAAAACATTTCAAGGTGAGACTTTACACCTTAAATTCGGCAATTCAATTTTAGGCTTGACCAGGAAAAGTGTTAACCATGCTTCTCTTTCTGAACTTGGTAGATATCCTTTACATTATGATATTGTTAAAACTATATTGAAATATTACTATAGATTAGAAAATTTATCAACAGAGTTCCCTTTATTGCAAGATGCTTTTTTATGCAGCAAGAAACTACACTCTATGAACAAAACATCATGGTACTCTTCAGTCACGAAATTGCTTAAGATTCTTAATATTCAAAATTGCTCATCTAATGAAATAAAGGACGAGTCACACTTTTTAATCAAATGTGACAAACTCAATAGTAAAAGAGAGGAGTTGTTCAAACTTATTTCATCTAAAGTGAAAAATTTCACCAAATTATCTAATAATCAAAATTATATTATATCCTAACCTGTGAAGATCAAGAAATCCTTCAATCTGTTGGTAGGTTTCTATATGATTTGATTGATTGATTTTTGGTGTTTAACGCCACTTTCAACAATATTTCAGCTATATCATGGCGACCAGTTTTAGTGGTGGAGGAAGCCGGAGTACTCGGAGAGAACCACCGACCATGGGAAAGCAACTGGTAAACTTTATCACTTGCGGTTGCGAGTCGAGTGTACCCTTTTTTGTAATTTACAAAGCCGGGCGCGAACCCACGCCGTATTGGTGATAGGCTTGAATGAGTTGTTAGATCCAGCGACCTAACTCATTGAGCCACCCGCGCCCCTATATGGTTTCTATATGAAAACATGCCTTAAATTACTGTTAACCAATTTAACATATATTTTAATATACATTTTTTTTTGTATATGTTCATACATATCGCTGTACTATTGTATTATTGTGTCTATCTATCAATCAAACAACTCTTTCCCCTTTATATGTGTATTTGTAGTTTAACTTGTTGCCCCTCGAGGGCCCTTGATTGGTTAATAAAATATTATTTATTATTTATTTATTGTCAGTGGTTTTCTCTGGGTCCTCCGGTTTCCTCCACCAATAAAATAGACCGCCACGATATAACTGAAATATTGTTGAAAGTGTCGTTAAACACCATCAAACAAACAAACAAACAAACAAACAACACTGTGTAGCATCACCACCGGATATAGCCTATAGGTATCGTCGAAGCGGGTGGAAAAACAAACGTGAAGTCAGATAAGGTCAAATTCTTCTTATTTTCATTATATTCTACGTTTTGCTGACAAGTAAAGTTTTGTGATATTGATTCCTAATAATGTAGCTACTATTTAAGGCTGATTATGGTAAATATGATAAAACTTTGTTCTACAAAAACGTCAATTTTTTATTTCTAGTTTATATGACGATCTATGTGAATTTTTGCAACAGTTTGCAAAGAACCACTCGTGTCCTAAAGCATTCACAGATGATTGTCTCTCATGTACCTGTCCGTTCAATCCAGTATCTTTAAATGTTACATCGTTTACGATTCCTATTAAATCTATTCCTGCTGCCTGGCAATTTCTGGCAACGGTGAGTTCAAATAAAATATTTTTCTTTTCATTATTTTTTCGATGATGTTCAGCTACATGATTTCTAACCAAATTAAACTCAACTTATTTTTAAGAAAAACGAGTACATGTAATAAAAACAAACACAAAAAATACCACAATGTCCGAACATTTCTAAAGTCCAATAGTAAAATCATAGAAAGAGAGACAAAGTCGATATCCCTTATACACAAATACATGACCACTCACTTTCCTGGCTAGTACTTTCTACATGCGAGTAAAGTGCCAGTCCTGGTTTATAACCGAGCTAACAGGTTGATTAAAAACGGAGATTTCGACAGCATTTACAGATGAAACGTTCAAAGACTACTGTATACTGTAACGGAAAGTGCAGTCTATGGTAATGTATATATTTCTGGTTCTTTTGTCCCGTACATCAACCGTCAAAAACCTTTTTTTTAAATTAAGACGCCATATTGGTTCTAAGTATTATTTAAATAGACATTGATAAAGTCCCTCGGTGGGACAAAAATTTTGTCAATCAACGAAGTGTTTAATTCTTTATCACTTTGTTTTGTGTACTTGGTGTTGTTTTACAAACCATTTTAGACGTTTATAAATTTTATTTTACTTGTATAGTATCGTTATACCGTAGCGATCCAACACCCCGTAAGATTGATCGTTGACTGGTTTTTCAGACGTTATATATATATATATATATATACTAGTCAAAAAAAGAAACGTTACACCAATTTCATGCCATATAATTTATAAGATAACAGCAGTATTTGATAACAATGAATAAATATTTTAAGAAACAACCTCTATGAAGATAGAAATGTCAAAAAAATTCATCAAGTGTCCGTTTGTCCGTTTAACAGCACACAAATTTAAATGAGTCAAAAAGTGAGGTATCAATAGCGGGTATGTCCACCTCTTGCATCGATCACAGCTTGACACCTACGGCGCATAGAAGCAATGAGGTTTCTGATGAAGGCTTGGGGGATGTTTGTCCATTCAGCATCAAGTGCCCTGCGGAGATGGTCAAGCGTTTCCGGTGGATTCATGCGGTTGTGAACACGACGACCAAGTTCATACCACAAGTGCTCAATATGGTTGAGATCTGGCGACATGGCAGGCCATGGCAGAACCCGGATGTGGTGAAAGTTTAAGAAATCCATTGTCAACTGAGCAGCATGACAACGAGCATTGTCTTGTTGAAACACGTGGTTGAAATGATGCCTACGACAGAAAGGCAGAACTACAGGCTGCAATATCTCGTCTCTGTAACGAACAGCGTTAAGGTTACCAGCAACGATTTTCAATTCTGTGCATCCGTTGTGACTGACTCCACGCCATACCATCACACTTCCACCGCCAAAACGATCCGTTTCCTGCACACACGCGTCAGACAACCATTCTCCACGGCGACGGTATACACGTGCCCTTCCATTACTAAATTTCAAACAAAAACGTGATTCATCCGAAAAAAAGAATAGTCTGCCATGTCAAACGGTTCCATGTTACACGTGTGCGACACCATTGAAGCCGGGCAGTTCTGTGACGTATTTTCAGTATGGCTCTCTTCAATGGACGGCGTGCTCGAAAGCCACATTGATGCAGGCGATTCCGTACAGCTTGATCTGAAATCCTGTTGTTGGCTCTTCCGAGTATACGCCTGGCTGTAGTTACTGCAGTCTCGAAGCGATTGCGCAGGTGTATCAGACGAATTTGCCTGTCCTGACGTAACGTCGTCGCTCGAGGTCTTCCGGAACGAGGGCGATCAGATGTCGTGCCTGTGTTTCCGAGACGAACCATAAGTCTATACATTGTCATTCTGGAGGCATTAAAATGATTTGCAACTGCAGTTTGTGACATACCTGCTCCCAACATGCCAATGGCTCGTTCCCGCTCATCTTGACGTAGACGGTGCATTGGTTTACGTGTAAAATTGTATCGTTTTCAAATTCACCTTTTGTTTACTGATTTAAACGGCACAGTTTGTGACCTTCATAACAATTCAAACACACCGGTGTGAAGCTAAATTAATGAATAAGTCAAAACACGTCAATTTCGAAAAATGACGTAACACTATTCCTGAACATATTCAAACGAGCAAAATCGATAAGAGTACAACATAACATTTAAATGTTCAGACATAGAATAATCTCATTATGCACGACGGTTTTAAAAAATGATAAAAATTGATGTGACGTTTCTTTTTTTGACTAGTATATAAACCATCAACCTGTCGCATTACACTGACAAACTTTATCACATAATGTTGTACACCTCGTACACACACACACAGCTAGCTACATGATTTCCTACCAAATTAAAATCAATTTTATTTTAAGAAAAACGAGTGCATGTAATAAAATGAAAAACCCAAAAACCCAACACACGGTCAGAACAGTTTCAAAACCTAATAGAAAAGTCGTAGAAACAGAGGAAATATCGATACCCATAACATGCAAATACATGACCGCTCACTTTCTTGGATTGGTAGTCATCTCAATAAAACGTCGAAACTAGTTTTATGGGCCCACACCTCTCCTCTTAGAGATGCGGTCATGGAAGTGCTTTCTACATGTGAGTAAAATGCCAGTCTGGACCTATAACTAAGCGAACAGAGATTTCAACAGCATTTACCAATGAAAAGTTTAAAGACAAGTGTATACTGTAAGAGAAAGGGGTAGTCTGTTGTAATGTCAGGTGACATTTGACACTGCTCTTTTGCTTTACATTGTAGAAGTGACTTCTATATCTTTTACGTATTTTAAGAATAATGTATATTACCATGTATTTTTACTTTCAAGTAAATACTATGTTTATTGTAGGGCGATTTCAAAGCAAGAGTGGAGGTGCTAAAAGGGCCAACGATGATAGGATGTTTCGAGGTAGAATTATCTATTAAAACACCGTGCACTGGATTTCTCTGCAGTGGCAGATAGACACAAGAACTGTACATTAAATAGAGAAACGAGGATCTTGTTACTGTCCATTTTCGTCTACATCAAATTATATTTAAAAAAAAAGACCAAAAGAGTAAAGTACAAAAATATTGAGAAATTCTCTTTTGTTGCAATAAATAAAAAATATCTAGCTGGTCTACTCAAAAATGAAAACAGCTTTCCAAAAATGCCAGATATGTTAATATACAATCAAACCTGTATATAAAGAGGGCTAAAAGGAATCTGAAAAGGTGCCTCATATGAGCAGTTGCCCTTTATATACAGGGTAAAAGTATATGCACTATACATTAATATGGGGAAATGAAGCTGTCCTTTATGAACAGTGATTTGTTAAATAGAGGTGCCCTTTAAGACAGGTTTGATTTCCGTACAAAACAATAAATGGTCGGAATGAGCGGCCCAAAAAATTGAATTCGATGGAACATATGTGATTGCTTTATAACATCAGCAATATGGGAACATTTAAGAAAATTTTTATAAAGCTCTCTTCTTACTATGCACAACTTATCGGAGAAAACGACAACACAACGATACCAAAATAAATAACCATTAATTGATTGATTGATTGATTGTTGTTTAACGCCAAACTTAGTAATATTTAAACTATATCGTGGCAAAATACATAACGACGACAGCACTAAAGGAGATGATGACAGCATCGAACCATTGTATTGCTGCAAGTTGTTTAAAAAAGAACATGTTAAAATTAATTAAATTTATTAACTTATTTACATTGGCAATGTTTGGTCGCGGCTGTATTTTCTTGGAAACATTTTCTAAACAAGTTCAAATTTTAAAAGCACATAAAATTATTAGAAATTGGCACACATGAAAAGTTAGCACACAAAAAATGTTCATTATTGGCACACAAGAAATGTTCATTATTGGCACACAAGAAATGTTCCATTCATTAGGCACACAAGAAATATTAAATTCATGAGGCACACAAGATATATTAAATTCGTAAAGCACACAAGCATATATATAAAGTTCCATATTCCATATTAAGGAAATTTATATTTTTTGGCACATTAAATTTCCATTGATCTGTGTTGTTCTTGACCCTGGGATCAGTAGTCAAGACAAATAAGTTCAAACTGACATACTGTGCCGCGCTTTCGCCTTCAAACTCTGTGCATCTGTTCTTGTGTGTCATATTCATCTGTCCAGCCGCGCCGGGAACTCAGTCTCTGTATTAGTACAGTCAATCTTCAAACACTTCCACTTGATTCCTGAAATTACAAAATACCCAGCAGCAGAACTTGTGTTAAATAAGCAAGAAAATTGGGTGGGAAACAAAGGGTGGGTTTTTCCAAGTTTGCGACTTTTTGTGAAAGAAATAAATGGATGCGTATCTGTCTGATGTCAGGAAAAAGAGACCGGAAATTCTTAAACGTGCCCCTTATATATTCACAAAGGGAGATAACTCGGATAGCCCTCATGTTTGTTTCAATGGTTCAATTCGTCGTAAACGTAAAAAGAGAGACAACTCGAGGACATTTATATGTCGTTTCACGATAAATCCATCTATTCGAAAATGCGAATAGATGTGATTATCGGAGAAAACGACGACACAACGATACCGAAATAAATAACCATTGATTGATTGATTGATTGTTGTTTAACGCCAACCTTAGTAATATTTAAACTATATCGTGGCAAAATACATAACGACGACAGCACTAAAAGAGATGACGACAGCATCGAACCATTGTATTGCTGCAAGTTGTTTAAAAAAGAACATTTTAAAATTAATTAAATTTATTAACTTATTTACATTGGCAATGTTTGGTCGCGGCTGTATTTTCTCGAAAACATTTTCAAAACAAGTTCAAATTTTAAAAGCACATAAAATTATTAGAAATTGGCACACATGAAAAGTTAGCACACAAAAAATGTTCATTATTGGCACACAAGAAATGTTCATTATTAGCACACAAGAAATGTTCATTATTGGCACACAAGAAATGTTCCATTCATTAGGCACACAAGAAATATTAAATTCATGAGGCACACAAGATATATTAAATTCGTAAAGCACACAAGCATATATATAAAGTTCCATATTCCATATTAAGGAAATTTATATTTTTTGACACATTAAATTTCCATTGATCTGCGTTGTTCTTGACCCTGGGATCAGTAGTCAAGACAAATAAGTTCAAACTGACATACTGTGCCGCGCTTTCGCCTTCAAACTCTGTGCATCTGTTCTTGGGTGTCATATTCATCTGTCCAGCCGCGCCGGGAACTCAGTCTCTTTATTAGTACAGTCAATCTTCAAACACTTCCACTTGATTCCTGAAATTACAAAATACCCAGCAGCAGAACTTGTGTTAAATAAGCAAGAACATTGGGTGGGAAACAAAGGGTGGGTTTTTCCAAGTTTGCGACTTTTTGTGAAAGAAATAAATGGATGCGTATCTGTCTGATGTCAGGAAAAAGAGACCGGAAATTCTTAAACGTGCCCCTTATATATTCACAAAGGGAGATAACTCGGATAGTCCTCATGTTTGTTTCAATGGTTCAATTCGTCGTAAACGTAAAAAGAGAGACAACTGGAGGACATTTATATGTCGTTTCACGATAAATCCATCTATTCGAAAATGCGAATAGATGTGATTATCGGAGAAAACGACGACACAACGATACCAAAATAAATAACCATTGATTGATTGATTGATTGTTGTTTAACGCCAACCTTAGTAATATTTAAACTATATCGTGGCAAAATACATAACGACGACAGCACTAAAAGAGATGACGACAGCATCGAACCATTGTATTGCTGCAAGTTGTTTAAAAAAGAACATTTTAAAATTAATTAAATTTATTAACTTTTTTACATTGGCAATGTTTGGTCGCGGCTGTATTTTCTCGAAAACATTTTCAAAACAAGTTCAAATTTTAAAAGCACATAAAATTATTAGAAATTGGCACACATGAAAAGTTAGCACACAAAAAATGTTCATTATTGGCACACAAGAAATGTTCATTCTTAGTACACAAAAAATGTTCATTATTGGCACACAAGAAATGTTCCATTCATTAGGCACACAAGAAATATTAAATTCATAAGGCACACACGATATATTAAATTCGTAAAGCACACAAGCATATATATAAAGTTCCATATTCCATATTAAGGAAACTTATATTTTTTGGCACATTAAATTTCCATTAATCTGCGTTGTACTTGACCCTGGGATCAGTAGTCAAGACAAATAAGTTCAAACTGACATACTGTGCCGCGCTTTCGCCAAAGGTCCGATCATGACAACTCGTTGACATGATCTGACCTCCGCCACAAAGTGGGGGAAGCGGCACGTTTACAGCCGGACCAAACAAGGATTTAATTTCAATTTGTGGCAGGGGAGACGGTAGCTTGATTAACGAATATGTCCTCTAGTGCATCCTGAATACCATTCAAAAACACTTCATTTCCAACATTTGATAGGTGCACCCCATCAACACACCATAGACTTTCTTTGGACACTTTCATATCTGGGTATTTTATAGATGCCCCCCCCCCCCTAACCGTCTGCAATCTGACGCTGCATGGCTATTTAATCTGACCCTAGACCTTTCCATGGCACCAGTATCTGATGAATACCGCCATTGTTTTCTTGGCAATACTTGTGACAAAATAATTTTTGTATTTGGTAGGGTACGTTTTAAGAAATGTAGGAGGACTTTTGCCAATCTTCGCACCTCATATATTGAAAACTCGCCAATATCGTTTCCGCCACAATGAACCATAAGGTACGAGGGAGGATTAGAGGGGCCATGTGCCATTTATCACATTCCATCTGAAAATGTCCCATTGAAATCAGAAATATTTACAAAGAATGTTAAAAAATGACCCATTGAAATTCTGAATGTCAATATAAAATGTCCCATTAATAAAATTTTAATCCTAATCACTGGTGCACATCAAGTAAACATCTGAAATTAAGATAAGTACACGCACATACCAGCTAAACATCTGAAATTAAGATAAGTACATATCAGCTAAACATCTGATAATAAGGCAAGTGCATATCAAGTAAACATCTGAAAATATGATAAAAAGATAACAGCTAAACATCTGATAATAAGATAAATTCATATCGGCTACACATCTGATAATAACAGAAGAATATAAGTATTAATCAGCCAAACAACTGATAAAATTATAAGTTCATATCAGCCAAACATCTGATAATAAGATAAGTTAATATTAGCTAAGCATCTGATAAATTATAAGTTCATATCAGCCAAACACCTGATAATAAGATAAGTTAATATTAGCTAAGCATCTGATAAATTATAAGTTCATATCAGTCAAACATTTGATAAAAAGATAATTATTATTAGCTCAGCATCTGATAAAAATTTTAATACATATCAGCCAAACGACTGATAATAAAATAAGTACATATCAGCTAAACATCTGACATTAAGATAAATGCATATCAGCTAAACATCTGAAAATAAGATAAATACATACATATATCAGCAAAACTTCTTAATAAGGTTAATAATTATCAGCTAATATTGCTAATAATATAAGTACATATCAGCCAGATATCTGATAATAGGATAAGTTCATATCAGCTAAGAATCTGATAATAATATAAGCACATCTCAGCTAAACAGCTGAAATTAAAATAAATACACCAGCTACACATCTGATATGGTTAGTAATTGTAAGCTAAAGATATGAAATAAGGTAAGTTCATATCAGCTAAACATCTGATAATAAGATAAATTCATATAAAGGTAAAGGTAAAGGTAAAATATATTTAGGTTTAAAAATTTCAACATCATACACAAGTGTTTAAAAATTTCTCGTTAATTTAAAAATAAAACATAAAACTGCCATCATTAACTGAAACTTCAATCCACTCATTGTAACTGTTGAGAACTTTCTCACCAAGGATAGCCCATGGAAGCCATTCAGCTTATTTCCAATGGGGTCCTTTAACATATCAGCTAAACACCTGATGATAAAATATGTACAAGTACATATCAGCTAAACATGTGATAAAATTATAAGTACATATCAGCCAAACATCTGATAATAAGATAAGTTAATATTGGCTAAGCATTTGATAAATTACAAGTGCATATCAGCTAAATATTTGAAATTAAGACAAGTACATATCAGCTAAATATCTGATAATAAGAAAGGTGTAATAATAAGGACAGTAATTAACAGCTAAACATCTGAAATAATATAAGTAAATACCAGCTAAACATCGATAGTAAGCACACATCAGCTAAACATCTGAAAATAAGATAAGTACATATCTGCTAAGCATCTGAAATTAAGATCAATATATCAGATACATGTAAATTCTGATATTAAGGTTAATAATCAAAAGCTAAGATCTGATCTGATAAGAAGATACATTCGTATCAA
>MJUT01057709.1:78980-97353 GCA_002080005.1 Gigantidas platifrons
ACAATATTCCTTAGTCCTTTTACAAAGAATATCTTGGGACAAATTTTAATCTTACGACTAAAATTACACTTACGAAGTTACGATAAATTAGAAAAACAAACAACAGCAACTCTTCCTTAGGTGTACTCGATGCAACATTATGTGATAAAGTCAGTGAAACAAAGTTGTCAGAAATTAATAAAATATACAAGCAAATAAGTCTACAATAATACATTTTTTATGTATGTGTAAATGTGTGTGCAGACTGGCTTCTGCAAACCTGTGGCCGAAGGGAAGCAGTGGCGAATAAAAATACAGGAGGTAATACCAATGGCAATGAAGATAATTTACTTAAACAATTACAACATAACTCACTATTAACAAAATATATCAGTTCGCTGAAGCAATCAATATCTATAGTTTTACAAATCTTGAATCATATTTCAACATGTCAATGATCTGATGCAATGTCATTCAAATCACGTGTTCACACTATTTCAACAAAATCCCATACCCGGACTTGCAGCACTGCACATAGTGTTTTAATATTGGCTTAGATAAGGAAGTGCACATTTAGTTTTTATATTATTATATGTGTATGTGTGTGTGTACAAAATCACGCCACGTGGCGACATTTTGGCAAGCATAACTTGGTCTTGGGGGAGGGAAAGAAAAACAAAACCGAAAATACACTCTTGATCGAGCAAACAGCCAGATTAAAATTCATTTATTGTGTCTAAATCAACATTCGATTAAACAAATTAAGGATTTAAACTTGTTGAGCACATGCTTCATAAAAGCTGAACACGCTACCAATCTGAAAATACGTCACGTACGACACGTGTGATCTAGGGATTCATAATACAAGAATATGCAAATTCAAATAGCCTATCTCATTAAGGAAGCAGGTCAAATCGGCCCCAAGCAAAATCGGCCCAAGTCAAATCGGCCCCAAGTTAAATCGGCCCCAGTCAAATCGGCCCCAAGTCAAATCGGCCCTAGAGCAAATCATTGTCTTATTATGTTTTTTTATTTAATTTGATAATATGTATTGTTAATTCTTTTCAAAATTGATACTATTTTAGCATTTGATGAGTGATTCATTAAAAAAAGTGGTTATTTGTGCACTTGTACAGCATTTTAGTCATTTCATGCACTTTTGCGTTGGTACAAAAAAAACCAACCTTTTTACTGTTCTTGTGTGTTTTTTGTTTTTGTTTTTTGCAAGTTGCTTTAACAGCACATATCACGTCGTATCGGCGTTTTTCAATAGTTTTGTAAAAAATTGATAGCCATTTTTTATTTATTTATTTATTTTTATTCTATTTCTAGTTTACAGCCTCACAGTTTTATTTCTAAAAGCATAAGTAGGTCGTAATTTTTACCTTTCTAGTTACATTATGACTTGTTGGAAACTACTTGCTGACGGGGATGATCAAAATAGAGACATTTTCGGTATTTTCAAAATAGCGACATATCAAAACAGCGATAAAAGATATATCAAAACAGCGACACATTCAATATATCAAAACAGCGACCTTTACCTATATTNGAAATGGATTGGCCGTGCGTAGCGAAGAACAAGCTAAAAAAGTTCCGAAAATCTTTCCGACCAATGAAATAACTCGAAACAAAATATGCTCGGTAAACCTCCTGAAACGATACGAGTGGAGGAAATTTGGATGTGTCGTCGAGAATAAACTTGAATTTCATCAAAAATATGTGTTGTTCGTACGTATCAACTAGATAGGAATGAAGGGAAATCATTTTTGAGACGAGAACAAGCGAAGATCCTTTTGAAAACTGGCGCGTTGTTGTAAAATATCGAGTCGAAGCGAGGATTCCCTCTTCGTATTTTGACGATTGTTTCTTACCTTTAGGTTTATTTAGTAAAACGGCAGCTGGACGTAGAAACAAAAGTTAGCAGAACGAGAAAGTTGTAACACTAAATGTTGTCAAATATGGATATATGGCTCTAAGATGTACTTCCAGACAAAGATCCATACCATAATCGCGGGAGGGACCAATTGAGGAAAAAAGGGGGGTCCGGAATTCGAGTGCCTGTGCTGCAAACCTGTGGCCGAAGGGAAGCAGTGGCGAATAAAAATACAGGAGGTAATATCAATGGCAATGAATATAATTTACTTAAACAATTACAACATAACTCACTATTAACAAAATATATCAGTTCGCTGAAGCAATCAATATCTATAGTTTTACAAATCTTGAATCATATTTCAACATGTCAATGATCTGATGCAATGTCATTCAAATCACGTGTCCACACTATTTCAACAAAATCCCATACCCGGACTTGCAGCACTGCACATGATGTTTTAATATTGGCTTAGATAAGGAAGTGCACATTTAGTTTTTATATTATTATGTGTATGTGTGTGTGTACAGAATCACGCCACGTGGCGACATTTTGGCAAGCATAAGTTGGTCTTGGGAGAGGGAAAGAAAAACAAAACCGAAAATACACTCTTGATCGAGCAAACAGCCAGATTAAAATTCATTTATTGTGTCTAAATCAACATTCGATTAAACAAATTAAGGATTTAAACTTGTTGAGCACATGCTTCATAAAAGCTGAACACGCTACCAATCTGAAAATACGTCACGTACGACACGTGTGATCTAGGGATTCATAATACAAGAATATGCAAATTCAAATAGCCTATCTCATTAAGGAAGCAGGTCAAATCGGCCCCAAGTCAAATCGGCCCTAGATCAAATCATTGTATTATTATGTTTTTTTTTATTTAATTTGATAATATGTATTGTTAATTCTTTTCAAAATTGATACTATTTTAGCATTTGATGAGTGATTCATTAAAAAAAAGTGGTTATTTGTGCACTTGTACAGCATTTTAGTCATTTCATGCACTTTTGCGTTGGTACAAAAAAACCAACCTTTTTACTGTTCTTGTGTGTTTTTTGTTTTTGTTTTTTGCAAGTTGCTTTAACAGCACATATCACGTCGTATCGGCATTTTTCAATAGTTTTGTAAAAAAATGATAGCCATTTTTTATTTATTTATTTATTTTTATTCTATTTCTAGTTTACAGCCTCACAGTTTTATTTCTAAAAGCATAAGTAGGTCGTAATTTTTACCTTTCTAGTTACATTATGACTTGTTGGAAACTACTTGCTGACGGGGATGATCAAAATAGAGACATTTTCGGTATTTTCAAAATAGCGACATATCAAAACAGCGATAAAAGATATAGCAAAACAGCGACACATTCAATATATCAAAACAGCGACCTTTACCTATATTTAATAATACTTTAATAATATATAAAATGGCTCATAACTTTATGCAGCCATTTCCGCCATGTATACAACCCAATCAGCACAAAATAAGGAAATTTTGTAGAGGGTAGAGGGTCTCCTATTCATCATTCCTATAAAGTAGTTTCAGTAGTTTCAGAGGAGAAGATGAACATGTGAAAAGTTACCGACGGATGACGATGACGACGACGGCAACGGTGGGACAGGTGAGCTTAAATATCTATTGTCCCCTGCTCACCAACAGGGAGGTGGGAGCAGGATGTTGATAGTTTTTGATGCATAAAACTGAAGATCAGAAAAGACTTGCTTTTCTAAATTTCCTGAAGGACACGAAGCGCAAGTACACCCAGGAAAAAATATACTCAGCTAATGGGAAGTTTGCCGTTCCCCAAAAAGCGAAACGTATAATGACGAAACGTAGTTTTAACTTTTTTTTAAAATAAAATTCAAATAACTTTTTCGCCGACTACGACGATATGCCCGTACCTTGTGTAGGATATCGTATTATTATATAGATAGGTGTGAATTATGGAGATTTATCCGTGAAATAAATTCCGATATTTCACATGTGAAATATCAGTTTTTTCCCGCCAGAACTACTTTTAGACAACTTTAAGTGTAGTGGTTACGTCCCTTGTTGTGTTACGGTGAATACACACATGATTGTAAACTGAAACAATTAAACAAATGAAAAAGTTTTAGCACTTTTATAAATTATTTTAATTGAATCATGTTATTGATACATTAAAATCGAACACTTGCTTATTCTAAATCGAATCATTTCACTAGCATAACACAACAGATTTAAATATAAACAAACAACGGCATTGTTAAAAGTGCATTGTAGGTCGTCAGTTTCCTAATTCCTTTCACCAACTCTTTTCAATGAAAAATCGTCTGCTTTGAACAATCGTAAAATTAAAAAAAAACAAAACAAAATGTCTGATCATTTTGACGCATATACGGCAGCTGTAGTCTCCAAATTTTTAGAAGAAAATGATTTTGACTTGGAAAATGTGGAAATGCAAGAATTTAATATTCTAGATGTCCAAACAAATGTTCCAAATTCCAATGGCAATACAAATGAAATTGTATATCAAACTAAAGCCCAGTCGGGTAGATTTCAAAACGTTTCATTTGAGGACGTTGATTCATTCCTTAGTTCGAATTTTGTTACACATGAAATACACACGACTCGGACAATAATAACACATCGTGCCTTGTTCCTCAGATAAATCGGACTGACATTAGTCACAATTGCAATGAATTTTTCCACAACAACTTTACAAATCCGCCCATATTCAAATAAAATTCAGAAACTCGTCCTTCATTTAAATTTCCAATTTTTTTCATCGAAGCGACAACACTTGAATGTGCGGCCATATTGATTACACACTATCATTGCTCGTAGATTCATACGCGTGGAATGAAATATACAAATTAAATAAAATAATATAAAAGACATTTTGGAAGTCTATATAATAAACAGTATAACTAATCATAGATTTTGAATATCAAAATAAGACCACTCGTGACCGAATACGCATTAAGGATTAAACTCATGGACGGAACAAGTTCCGCCCACTCGTTTAAATCCTTATGCGTACTTCGGTCTCTCGTGGTCTTATTTTGATATTCAAAATCTACGATTAGTTATACTATATGTAGTTTAAATTTTTTAATTTTTTTTTTTTATAAAATTCAAATAACTTTTTCGCGGACTACGACGATATGCCCGTACCTTGTGTAGGATATCTTAGTAGTTTTAAAATTTCTTATAAAAATCTAAATAACCTTTTCGCGAACTACGACGATATGCCCGTACCTTGTGTAGGATATCTTAGTAGTTTTAAATTAAATAAACATAGCTGCACGTGAGGTGAGTATCAAATTAAATACACGTAGCTGCAATAAATCGTTTTCTATAGTTTTCACAGCTATCAGTAATCAGGTGTTGTCTCTATAATAGCAGTTTTATTAAGTAGACAAAATAGAGAAAAATTAAAAGAAAGGAAGGGACTTGTAGCAAGTCTACAAGTTCATATCAGCCGCCATCTTGGATTATATAGGAATGCACGGTGACATCCAATAAATCGATCTACTAATCTCAAAATTGAAAAAAAAATATTTATAAAACCACCATAATTTAGTTATACATGATCATATCTTCCTAAATCTTGATGTTTACACAACATTTGAAGGGGTTTAGGTATATTAAATGGGGCTTTTCGGTGTTTTCTGGGGCTTTTCAGTGATTTCAGGGACTTTTCGGTACGAGTTCCCCAAATTTTCTATTAATGCACCTTATATACATTTTTAAAATAAATAATTGATCAGAATAAGCTTAAATATTGATTTAAATCACTAAAACAAACTTATACACACATATTAATGCATTTATTTGAGTGTATTTTAGTTTATTTGAGTATATTTTAGTTTATTCGAGTAAAAAGACGCTCCCCATAATAACTGGTATTCTTTTAGAAAAAAAATCTTTCATTTCCATTAGTGCAAGTTTCTAGACTGCATGCTGAACATAAACTAGTTCAAAATACCATTGGTACATTAATATTCTTTTATTTGTCTTTGTTTATTTTATTTTTTTTTTTTTTGGGCCGATTTGACTTTCATTTTTGGGCCGATTTAACTGTGGCCGATTTGACTTGGGGCCGATTTGACTGGAAATCTCTCATTAATATACTCCCTGACATTAGGATTAAAACACTTGATCAGATTTTTCTGTGACATTGTTCTTCGATTGCAGATTTAAACAAATTTTTCCAAGTTTGCGACTTTTTGTGAAAGAAATAAATGGATGCGTATCTGTCTGATGTCAGGAAAAAGAGACCGGAAATTCTTAAACGTGCCCCTTATATATTCACAAAGGGAGATAACTCGGATAGCCCTGATGTTTGTTTCAATGGTTCAATTCGTCGTAAATGTAAAAAGAGAGACAACTCGAGGACATTTATATGTCGTTTCACCATAAATCCATTTATTCGAAAAGGCGAATAGATGTGAATATTATATGACAGCAACTACTCGTATACGAAAACCAACTATTTATAAAGACAGGTCTTGAATACGAAAGAGGAACTCAAATATGCAAACATATTAACGAAAATCTACCGGTCAAGCACAACAATATCTATTTCTGATAAAATCTAGATTTCTTAACTAATAGTCAGTTAACTCCGTGTATTCAGTCACTCCGATGTTGTACTGTCCATGCTTATGTTGTCGACTGTCGTTCATTTTTTATAGTGTGTGGTCTTTCAATGAGGAAGTGAGTTTGAGCACGTTTTTTGTTTGGTTGTATCTGTATTGCTGTTTCAGATCCATTTATCAAGAGGAGGATAGTTGGCATATCATTGATCAGTGTAACCCGCCATATTCAACGACTAGCTTTTCATCGACAAAGGTCGTGGTTTTTGTTTGTTTTTGTTTGTTTTTGTTTTTGGGTTTTTTTATTTTTTTATTTTGTGTGTGTGAGAGTGTTCAATGGCTTGAGGCGGGAGGAAGTTGTTGGTTTTGTTGATATTGATGGAATTGTTGATCATCACTGTTTAAACACGTTCTTTTCATTATATATTGTATCCGATTAAAGTTTTCACAGAAGTAACTGGGTCCATACATCTGCTGGTGAACTATTAGTTCCAGTGAGAATCATTTACCCAGTATCCAAAATTTCACCCGCGGTATGATTTATGAAGTATACCCCGGTATTCCTTTTCTTAATTAACAGTTGCATAATAATGTAAATTTAGGCTCGTCTACAAAAAACGCTTTTACTGATGATTTCCGAACGGATGGGGGGGGAGTTGTTTATAGGGAAGCTCTTATTCCTAGCTATCATATGACATTGAGCACCTAGTGAGTAATTTCCTCGTTTGTCAGAGAGCTATTTCCAGCTAACGTGAATTGATTTCAAGATAAAGGGATGGGCTTATTTCGGAATTCCTAGTGTTTCCGTCGGAGCAGAAGTTCCAGACTAGTTGTTTACATAGATGTTCCCATGTCTAGTTAACACATGACTTTGAATTCTGAGCGGTTAAATCCATCGATTCTTCGTTATATATCCAGTTAGAATCATAGGCTGACGACTTGTGGCTTGCAGTTCGGTGGACTAAAATTATAGGCTAGCTTTACACTGGTATAGCAAAACTATATTGCATAATCAACTATGTTATTTTGTTCAAATCAAATTTCATTAGCTTCAGAGTTAATTCAATCCAAAAAAAATTATAAACAGGGGCACAACAAAGAATCTCAATAGAGCTTTTATTTTTATGTAAAAAAAAAACACCTGGCATATCATGAATTGAAGGATCAACTCTAAAACCACGTACCGTAGTTCACCAGCGAGAAAGCAACTAATAAGTCATCTATAATTTAGAGAAACCCAAAGGGGCAAAAAGAATGGACATTCCCAAGACACCGACAACACTGGACACAAGACACAGAACGACGATAAACAAAATAAAGCAAACAAATCACAACGCAGAAAACTAAAACACGGACCTCTGCAAAAAACATATATACCACTGACATAGCCTTGAATTGAACTAATCATTACGACAGGAGTCGAAAATAAAAACTTCAGTGGTGATTGGATACAGGTAGATGTAAATCTAACTACAAAATGTACTACACATGGCCCATAACGTAAGTGGGAAGAGGAAGATGGACATTTCTGGTTGGTCTTGCGACTATGTACAGTCTTTTGTATTTATAGCTTGTGCTGACATCCATCCTCTCTCATATAATAAGAAGTCAGACACAATAGTCTATCAAACAATAACCTGATCAGAGCACCACGATACGTTGTCAACAGTCAGACACCACCAGATCCCTTCAAATAACATACCACCTTAGTTCCTCAAATAGCAAGAAAAGTTTGAAGATATCAAATGGGTAATCAGACGCCATAAATCGAAAAATGACAAGTAATACAATAGCCAAAAGAACAAGGACGAACAACCATCTACAAAACATTACACAGAAAACTACAGATCGGGAAATTTGAACCCCATTAAAAACCGGAGGTGAACTCAGGTGCTCCGGAAGGGTAGAAAGTTCCTGTTCCACATGTGGCATTCATCGTGTCACTCTTGTTACAAACCCGGTGATCAGTCATGAATTGGGAAAGAACCGGACAGCGAATACTACAAACGGAACATATCCGTGATCATTTGTGACACAGCCATTCCGTAACGGTTAACCAGGTCATGATGGCTATCGTAAAATGGTATCAACATAATTAAATGATCTTGTATGTATGTATTATATCATGCAATTTTTAGCCATCTGACAACACATTTCTTGCTTAACAATATTGCGACTTTCATCAACCATGGAATAACATGTGCTCATACATTAACTGTCTATCGCATGATAATTGGCGAAGCAGTTAAGTAAACATTAGAGAATACCGAAGGGGCAATCAAAAAAAGGACAATCCAGAGAAACTGGCAACATTGGGTACACAAGACGAAGAAAAACAAAACAAAAACACAACACAATATGTGTTGGACATCACTATACGCAAACAAACACAAATAACGTAAATAAGACATGCGGCCTCATACAAACAACTGGAAATTAAGACGAACTGAACATCATTGTTATGCGGAAATCGTTACGGACATCACAACACGGAACTCAGAACATAACACATCTTAGTTGTATTAATAAATACATCGCTTAGGAGTACGTGCGTTATATTACAGTCTAGATTAACTTACATATATTAGCGACAGGTACAATGTACATATGGTATGTTTAAGATAAGATTAGAACGTTCCAATATATTTTTCGTGGCAATCAAACAACTTGTTCATTATGAAGACGTTGGTACCATTTTTATTCCTGTTCTCTGTGTTTGTTACTCGTTTGCGTTCTTCACCCAACCTTTATGGAGATGGCACGACTGTTGTATGTATCATCTTAATTTGTTCTTCATTACTGTCAAATAGTTTCAAATAAGAATCTTAAACAATAATTTCAGTTAAGGGTGAAAACAAAACAGAACTATGTTCAGATTTTATTATGCAAATATTGTTCTTGTACACTAAATATAATTACAACGTCACTGAAAATACGTCTTACGACATTTATTTTGATTTCGATTGGAGTATAGCGCTGCAATAAATAAAGACGATTTGAATAAAACAGTAGGTATCAAATATTTGATTTAAAGTTAAACATAATAACAAAAGAGACGGTATGGTCATCTATACCAGTGTGGGGTGGAGAACCTTAGTTTTATTAATAATGTAAGGAACTGTAAATTTAAGTAATACATATAATAAACCATGTCAGTGCCGAAGCACTGACTACTAGCGGATGATACCCTCGGGGACTAATAGTCTACCAACAGAGGTATCAACCCAGTGATAGTAATTAAAAACGTAGATATCAAATTTAGTAAACACGACGCGGTTCTGGAATAACATTCATCAGGTACGATCACAATCAAAAGATTGGAAAGCCAAATTACAAAAGTCCTTGGGAGCAAGTAAACCAAAGGACTTAAAAACAGAATACAGGGTAGCTAAAGTTGGCTAAGGTAACACATGTCTTAGGGAGGAGAACCTTAGTCTATTAATAATTATATTATTTAAGAAGTGTAGAATATCATAATAAATAATCAAATAATATCCATATTTATAGTTTAAAACCGATTCTTACGTGATGATACTTTGACTCTACCAAATACACGACTAATTATAATCTCCACTCAGAACTAAAAGACCGATTAAAGGAATTGGTCAAACTGTGTTTCTTAAAAAAAAAAAAAAAAGACCAACGAAAATACAAATACACTGCCTTAGGAAAGGACAAATCTTATTTTGTGGGGGGGGGGGGGGGACATTAATCCTCCCAAAAAGAAACTGATGTCATCAACATGCTGGAGTTTTTTTGTTTTTTTTTTTTTATTGACGGCATATTTGTAATGTTTGAGGAAAAAGGGAAGAAGTATCTTTAGAATACATGAAGGTCTCCTTGAAAGATTACAAAGACCATAATGAGTGGGTTAAACAGAATATAAAGAATACACGAAGCAGAACAATTACCAGAGATATACTTGTAATACAACACGTCCATACTCGTTACAATTAGGCCTACAATGTATCACAACTTCTATGACCTGTGTTAAAGGTATGTATTTCTCTATTAGTTTATTTTTTAAGAAAGAGCTAGAGATGTGAAACGTTAATTGATGAAATCGACATAATTTAATATACACTGTCTATATTTTAGCCGGCGAGAAATCACTGAAAATTCCGGGAAATGTAACAGTTACGGGTCATTATCAAAAAACACGCACTTTTCTGTTATTACGCAATTAAAAGACAAATATCAACCAAACTGATTGGAGAAAACATGTTTTGCATGAAGGTACATCAGCTCTCTGTAGTTTTACCATCTAAATTCAGATTGGTCCAATGGCGAATTTATACTGGCTACACGAAGACCTGTTTTGTCCTTGGTGTTACGTGTTATTTTTCCAGAATGACTTTCTTTTGGTCAATTGTACTATTCAGATGTAATGATTTTATTCGATCTTTATATTATTTTTGAACTATTCCTAAAATTCTAATAGAACAACATTAGTTTTGCTGGATATACCGGGTATATTGAAATTTAAAAAGAAAATTAGAAAAAAACCTGCTGTTACAGATTTTCATGTCTGTGGTGTTACCCTTCCAATTGAGGCTGGTAAGAGTTATCTGTCTTGTCATATTTGAAGCAAAAATAGTTTCTCCCGTTGCTTATTTCCTGTTTCATGACATGTGCAGACGACAAAAACAAAAGTGATCCATAAACTAATGTAGAGCCGAACATATACGTGCGATTGGCATAGTATATAAATTTTATGTCTATGGTGTACATCTCACTACTTCTTTTTGTTAGAATTGAACAAAATGTAAAAATACACAATACATTGCATTTGGTATTCTTCACTGGATATACATATAAAATATCGCCAGGGAGACATTATTTTCCTTTTATCATGAAAATACTTACCTGTTTTCTGTGGTGTTACTGTCAATGGTGTTACCATAAAGATTGTATAACACCACAGACATTTAGCATTAAAATTGTGAATAAACACATTATTTCATAAACAGTAATATTCAGAACATAATAATGCTCTTTAACCTATGCAGAAAAATTGTTCAAACATTGTCATTTATATATAAGATATAGTTTAACAAGCTGGTGGGAGTATACTTTTTATACCTGGTAACACCAGGGACATATCTTCATAACACCATGGACATATCTTCATAACACCATGGACAAAACTGATATTGCTCATGCATTAAACCAATATGTTGAAAAACTGAATATTGTACTGAAAACAATAAGAAAACAACACATATAGGTTGATAGTTGTGTTTTTCTTGAATTAAATGTTTACATTCATGAAGATGTCCCTGGTGTTACTTTTGTCATCTGTGGTGTTACCTCTTGTCAATGGTGTTACCTCGTGTAAATTGTTTCATAAAAAGTATAAATGACATAATTGAAGTAAATTATATTATAGTTGAATAAAGTTGACTTTGATAACTATGTATAAGTCATATTTTCTTTATATAAAGTGAAACAAAATACAATTATGAAAACTTGTTTGTTTCATAATGCAGCTTAAGTGGAATTCCACAACTACATATCCAAATATTGTGAAAAAAAACTAGTGCTCCAAAGAAAATATCATACATTATGCATAATTTCCCTGTATATTATGTAAATGTAACCACTTTTTACACAAAAATTATTTTTCATTTTCCTAAAAAGAATAATTTTATGTTGGTAACACCACGGACTGAAAGGTATTAGGGGGTGCTACATATCTAGAAATATTTTGCTTCATGGTGGTTTTCCCGACTGCATAGTATGTGAATATGTCATTGTAATGTAGGAAAAACTAATAGGCTAAAGCAAAACGGGAACGAAAATATTTGATGTCACCAAAATATGAACAGGAAAAAGTGCGTGTATTTTGATAATGACCCTTACATTGATTGGTGATATTGCACACACACTGAAGATTTAAGAAACCACAATTGCTAGGAAAAGCTTGGCCCGTCAGCATTTTGGTTAATTCGCGTATCATACAATATCGTTTCATTACAGCGGACCCGTCGACACGTGTCCTCAAGATGATAATGTTTGACATATCTCCAAAACCACTGAAAATTCCAGGTGATGCAACAGTTACATTGATTGGTGATATTTCACACACACTGTCGGTCAATTCTCACTACAGACTGAATGTTACCTTGGAAAAAGAGTTACTTGGACACTGGCATCATGTTCCATGCAGAAATAACGTTGGAACTTGGTAAATATAGACACCTTATTTGTGTGAAGGTTAAATACTATATCATTGTTTTAAGGTTTAATCATTTTTCGTTAACAGTCAAACCTTTATTAAGAGGCCACCTTTGAGACAAAGAAAAAGTATGACCTTACAAGACAGGTGTCTGCATAATAGATATGACCACATGGGCAGGTTTGACTATAGTTATTGCATGTGATAATGGTTCAGTTGGGGAAGTTTACGAGGAAACGAATTCCAACAGTGTCGTAAAGAATTAAGAAGCATAACTTACACGCAAGTTTATCCAAACAATACCATTTTCATTTTGTCAATTCTTTATTAAAGATAACTAATAATACATTAGTGTTCTCCATTACAAATCATATGATACATATACAAAACAAAATTTAAAAATAGTTATCAAATTTACATAAACGTTATATATACTATATTAGTCAACAAAAGAAACGATACAAGGGTTTGATGATCAATATTTTTTTACATACAGAAAAAAACCGCGAACTTAGATTCAATCATTCATATGAGCATAACAAATAAGGCAATATCAACAAAATTTCTCAACATCATTATCAGAGTCAACCCCGGTTTTTAATGGGGTTCGTGTTAACCGATCTTTCGTTTTATGTGTATGTTTTGTAGATCGTTTGTTCTTTTGTACTTTTTCTTTTCTTAAATAAATTGTTAACCAATTTCGTCACAATGCGATGCTATTACTAAGCAGGTGTAACTATAGATATTTTAATTTTTAGTATATATGAAGATGCTATTACTAAGCGGGTATAAATATTTTTATTTTTAGTATATATGAAGATGCTATTACTAAGCGGGTATAAATATATTTTTTTTATTTTTAGTATATATGACGATGCTATTACTAAGCGGATATAAATATTTTTTTTATTTTATTTTTTAGTATATATGACGATGCTATCACTAAGCGGGTATACATATTTTTATGTTTAGTTTATATGACGATCCATGTGAATGGTTGCAACAGTTTGCAAAGAACCACTCGTGTCCTAAAGCACTCACAGAGCATGGTATCTCATGTACCTGTCCGATCAATGCAGTATCTTTAAATTTTCCATCGTTTACGATTCATATTAAATCTTTTCCTCCTGCATGGTTATTCCTGGTAGTGGTGAGTTCAGATAACATATTTTTCTTTTCATTATTTTTTCGATGATGTTCAGCTACATGATTTCTAACCAAATTAAACTCAACTTATTTTTAAGAAAAACGAGTACATGTAATAAAAAGACAAACAAAATCTACCACAATGTCCGAACATTTCTAAAGTCCAATAGTAACATCGTGGAAACAGAGACAAAGTCGATACCCTTTATACACAAATACATGACCGCTCACTTTCCTGGCTTGGTACAGGCACTTCAATACAAAGTGGCGGGGTTAGATTAGTTTTATGGGCCCAGTCTTAGTGAAATGATCCGCTCATGCAAGTGCTTTCCACATGTGTGTAAAATGTCAATCCTCATTTTTTACCGAGGGAGCAGATTGATAAAAAAAACCCACAGTTATCAATAAAACAGCATTTACCGATTAAACGTATATAAACTGTCAGAGAAAGTGTAGTTTATTGTAATGTCAGTCGACATTCTACATCACTACTTTGTTTACATTGTAGAGGAGACTTTTATGGAGATGCTTATTTATTTTTAAGTATTTTAACTTATTTATATGAATATTTAAGAAATAAATCATGGAAGCCAGAATGTGTTGGGAGTTTTAACATGGATTGGCGGATATTAGTATTTTATCCCGAGCTAGAAGCAAGGGATAACATTTACTAATATCCGCCAATCCATGTTAAAACTCAAAACATATTCTGACTTCCATGATTTATTTCGATTCTGATATATCTAAGAGTACAAATACGGTAGTATACGTTGATTGGAAGACGGTAATTTATACATACGCTTGCGGAAAATGTCGCACACAATTTATATAACTCGAATAATACTGTGCCCTCTATCGGCATTATTCGGATCACAATTTATGCTGCCAATGGAAACGTCAGTCACATTCATCGGCGCATGTGCTAATGAGATAATACGAAGAAATAATTATGTTTTTTTTTAACAAAGGGAAAGAGTGAGGTCATGTAAGAATACCATGTATTTTTACTATTTTTATTGTAGGGTGATTTCAAAGCAAGAGTGGAGGTGCTATCAGGACAAACGATGATAGGGTGTTTCGAAGTAAAATTATCGATTGAAATACCGTGCACTGGATTTCTCTGCGGTGGCAGATAGACACAAACAAAGAGAAACTAGGATCTTGTTACTGTCCATTTTCGTCTACATCAAATTATATTTTGAAAAAAAAACCAAAAGAGTAAAGTACACAAATATTGGGAGATTTTCTTTTGTTGCAAAACATAAAAATGATCTAGCTGATCTACTCAAAAATGAAAACAACTTTCTCAAAATAATACAATCAAACCTGTATATAAAGGGGGCTGAAGGGAATCTGAAAATGTGCCTCATATGAGCAGTAGCTCTTTATATACAGGGTAAAATCATATACAATATTCATTAATAGTGAAAATAAGGCTGCACTGATAGACAGTGATTTGTTATATAGAGGTACCCTCTAAAAGAGGCTTGATTTCCATACAAAATAATAATTGGTTGGAACGAGCGGCCCAAAAATATGTCCTCAAAATGAAGGTGAATTCAATTCGATGGAACATATATTATTGCTCTTTAACATAAGCAATATGAGACTATTAGAACATTATTAAAGCCCTCTTCCTAACATATAGAAATTATAATACGATTGCATAAGAAAACAACTATTTATAAAGATAGGTCTTAAATATGAAAGAGGAACTGAAATACAAGAAGAAGGCAATACAATGACCAAAAGAATAAGGACAAAAGGACAAACAATGATACAATAGTAAAACATTACACAGAAAACTAATGATCGAATCCCACTAACAACTGGGAGGTGAACTCAGGTGCACCGGACGGGTAGGTAGTTCCTGTTCCACATGCGACACCCGGTGATAAGTCATGATTTAGGAAAGGACCGGATTGTGAATACTACAAACGGAAGATATTCGTGGTTATTTGTGACACAGATATTCCGTAACGGTTAACCAGGTCATGGTAGCGACCATTAAACTGTCGAAGTGATGACTTCAACTTAACCAAGAGCTTTGGTATAGTCGCTTCCTTGTTAGTAGTAACTCTCTCTCAAGGAAATCATGATATATATAGGAAGCACAAGTCCTGGAATCTCGGATCAACTGAGAGATATATTCTCCATATGCAGGTGCTGCTGGAATGTTGCTACATTTAAATGTAAAGTTCACAACGAAAAAATTTGAAATCATCTCTTTTGTCGTAAAGGTTCGGTCTTAGCTGACCCTCACTGTCAATTTCGAGGTGTAGGTCACGGTATGAAGTAGACATAACTATATAGGTGGTATACTTTATTTCAACAAAAGTCTTCTTGAAAATATTTTGTATTAGACCACCATGATTCCTTGGAAAATCATATGGTCAACTAGACAACTACTGTGGTTCTTCGTTAAATCACCTATAGGCGAGAGTGTACATGTATATGACTCGCTGGTCAGTGGTCACAGCAACTACCAGGCTGTCTTTAAAGGTTTTGATGGACATTATGAATTTTTAAGCAATGCAATTAATTCAAAACTTTTTGTTACATAGCATTCTATTGTACCAATACTCGTAAATACTGACTGGTAAAATTCTCTTTCATGTTATATTAAACATTTCTAAGTAAGAGTTGTCTTTCCTAGAATATAAACCTTTTTTTTTTCATGCAAAATAATAGTCAGTTCGAATCTTTACCTAAACACGATCAGCCAAATGAGGATGAAATGAATTATGTATATATATGTTGTGTACAAGTTGCGATTTTGTACAAGTTATAACTTGTACAAGTTATAACTTGTACAAAATTCAGCTAAAAAGTAATTCAACTTGTACAAAAAAATGTACAACCTTTTCTGAGAAATAATAAATTCATATTTCAACTTGAAAAGTAATGTATTACAACAATAGAGCAAAAACTATCTACATATATGTAGCATCACTATTCTAAAGCCCCCTTTATACTACCATTTACAACATGTAATAAGAAAACAATTACTAAAAAAGATATTCGGTCTTGTGTGCACAAGAAGATATTAAATGCAAATAAATTAATTGACGACTCGTTTACGGCGAAAGAAAGATTGCAGTAAATAAGTGGAATAAACGGCCACAGTCGAAAAAGGATGACGAGACCTGGCAAGATAAACAGATTACCGAAAAATTTAAGGGCAAGTCTGCGCCCCATTGGTAACAATGGAAGCTATAAAATTCCTCTTGTTGCGACCGCCAAGAGAGAACAGGGTCACGCTTTCCCCATACGACGGCTCATATCCCAGCGCTCCCTGGTGCAACTATATTCAGGGAAGGGCAGCAGTTTAGCGATTTATAATCAGCAAATATTAAATACATGAAGTATAGCTGGTAAGCTCAAACTGGTATCAGTTCAGAACCGACCACTCATGGTGACATGAGATGGTCTTGACCAAACTTCCAGCGGTAACGCAGGAAAGTAAGCAGTGATATGATCCGACGTAGAATACCGGAAAGGATTGGGACCCCTTATCTTGCCAGTTCCCGCCAACCTAGACTATGACATAACATTTTATTATCCTATTATTAGTACACTAATTGTGAACAAAAATAAATTGAATTCAGAACACACACTTATTAAATACAATGTTTGTCCTTGCCAGAATATTCAACATTGTTCCCCGCTGAGTGCACAAAAATAAATAAAATTGTTAATGGCCACACCGACCGAACTTAACTTAAAAATAGAACATTGAATAAACATATGTCATCATCATCAACATCAACATCATCATCATCATCTTCATAAGTTCCACATCAAATACGAACATCCGTGATACACAGTAGGTATACAAGTTGTGCACGCGGATAACGTCAGTTCACAACGAAAACGTGCAGAAATCAGTCTAAACGGTGTGTATTTAAAAATACTATTTATAGTAAAATCTATATTATATCGATATTTGAAGGAACATCGAGATTCCCATTTCCTTTAATAAGAACATGATTAATTCCGACCATTAAAATACATTTTGTCTGCAATGTTTATTCAAAGAAATTATAGACATCATTTGCACACTAATATCCTCGACTCTAAACTGGATTTCACCATAAATCTTGTTAAAAGACAAATCTTACTCTGTAAAAACAAACCGCTAGAATTCAAACAAAATTGTATCGCATCAAAATGTTTGTGCTTTTGATTAACAACATATTTGTTATGTTTTGAACACGTGCTTTGCAACCGACAGTCGCCATTCATATGGATACCAACTGTGCTCCTCTTCTCGCAGATTTGTTTCTTTATTCGCATGAAGCAGACTTAATGTGAGGGTTTCTAAAGAAAAACGAAAGAAGCTAGCCCCGCCCATTAATTTGATATTTCGTTATGTAGATGATGTCCTTTCACTGAATAATTATGAACACCGAGTATGGTGATTATGTTTATCACATCTATTCCATTGAACTTGAAATAAAGGATACAACAACTGACCGATTTAGAACGAATCCAAACTGAATGATCAACTCCATAATCACGTAATACAACAGTGAGTAAAGAATAGTCATATGTACTGATATCAATGTCCCCTACATATCTTATATATGATAACTGAATGATCAACTC
>MJUT01057709.1:97548-113448 GCA_002080005.1 Gigantidas platifrons
TTATTTCTTACTAGGATTTCTTTGATAGAGGGTTGCTGCTAACAATGAACTTCTGAACCAAGGGTCATATTTGTAAAATTGAAGTCATGACTTAAAATGTTTTACTGTCGCCATCATGACCTTGTTAGCTGTTACCGAATGTCTGTGTCAGAGATGATAGATATGTTCCGTTTGTCGGAGTCATTATCCTAGCTTTCTCTCCCGCTCTATCATGACGTATCCAAATATATCTTGTAACCGGTTATTGAGTATGAGTAACACGACGATGTCACCAGTAGAGCAGCAGGAACTTCCGCCCCTTCCGGAACACCTGAGTGTCATACCCAATGTTTAGTTTGTTCGTGTTAGAAGAACACACAAAATGATTAAGAGAAAAATAACGAAAAGACACTCAATGGTCTACAAAATACTACATAGAAACTAAAGATGGAGTAACTCAATCGTTAGTTTTCTGTGTAGTGTTTAGTAGATCATTGGTTGTTTTTCCGTTATTTTTCTTTTGATCATTTTGTCTGTTCTTTGATTTATGGTTTTTGGTCATCCCTTTAGTATCATCAAGCCTCTCTTTTCTAAAACGACAGATCATATTGGAGGAGTGTGTAATTTTTGTTTGTTACATTGGTATTTATTTGCCGTGAATCATTTTCAGACTTAATTATTTCACATTCAAATCATCGATTATGTACGTTTGGTGAACCTTTTGTTTTTAAACTACATGTATTATAAGAGGTTTTTTTTCTCGAACATTGAATATTGATTGGACAAACGAACTGTGAACTGTCAGCTGAAATCTCTGGTGCTGTTTAGTGGCTTAATGAGCCACATAGTATTTGATTATATTTTATGCGAACCATGCAGTCTTGTGTCTGGTGGAAGGAAATCGTTTTTATTTGAGGGAAAGAAGCAAAAGAATAAAATTGTCCTCTGGTGAAATGAATGTCTTCAGCTCGTTGTGTATTCTGTTGAAAAAAAAAACCAAACGGATCTGTCAGATAGAGCCGCACAAAGTCGGTTCAGGAAGGAAGTGGGCATAAACCAAGTTGAATTGCACAATGGTTTGACCTTTCGTTCGTCCTGCGAAATACGTACGTGCAAGGATTTATATACTATATAAATCCTTGGTACGTGCACATGTGGACATCACCAAACATTCGCACGAATTAAATCGTACAAAAATTTACATTCATTGTTATATTTTGGCAATTTCTACTACCTTGAAGTAAAATAACTACCTTGGTAAAGATTTAATCAGTATATGTTTAGTTTAAATACAAGGCGTAGTGCATGTACACTAATCAGTTCAAGGTTGTGTTCAATTTGTTCTGGAGACATGTGTACGTGTGTTTATCTCAGTTCAGTGTTGTTAATAGTACAGGCAATCTTACTGGGCACCTCCACCAAAACAATCTGACACATCAGGTCCGACTTGTGATAATGTAGCATACTTTATTATTACTTTGAATGTCCTATCACAGTCACTTGAAGTTTCAATTATTTTTTTTTAATTTTAGAAGTTTTTCTCATTTTTTCCCTTATTTTTGAAGCTTCAAGTGACTGTGGTCCTATTTTCAATGATGTGTGGTCAGCAGAATTAATTTCTCGTGAGTTGTGATCAGCAAAACGTATTTTTCGTGAACTGCATTTGATGAGATCTGGACAAAAATTGCCAATAGAGCTTTAGGTGAAATTTATGGTATCTCATTCATTGAGATATGTGGGTGATTTTTTCTGGAGACTCCAGTTTCCTCCACCAGTAAAACTAGATATAACTGAAATATGTTGAAACATCAAAACCATAACTCATGAATTTGAAGGATGAACTCTAAAACATTAACCATGTAAATCAACAAATGGTACCTCATGATCATCTGTAAGGATATCAATATACACTAAGTCTATATATATATCCAACCAAGTGTTTAATTCTTTATCACTTTGTTTTGTGTACTTGGTGTTGTTTTACAAACCATTTTAGACGTTTATAAATTTTATTTTACTTGTATAGTATCGTTATACCGTAGGGATCCAACACCCCGTAAGATTGATCGTTGACTGGTTTTTCAGAGTTGTATATATATATATATATATATAAAATTTAATTTGATGTGAATACTGCAATCCAATTGGCTGAACCGCCTGGAGCAACATTGGTTATACTGTATAACCTGGGTTGGTATTATGACGTCACCAACGTGTTCATCCGCTAACGACAAATTCAAATAGTCACATGAAGTAATCGTAATTAAAATCGAGGAATCATTAAATTTTGTTGTAAAAATTAAATTATAAGGAATATTTGAAATTGTTGAACAGGTTATACTTGCATAACCTGGTTTGGGTTAGTTTACGCTTTTCATAAACCGCTTCATGGTTTATGAAACGTAAACTGACCCAAACCAGGTTATATCGTATAACCTGTTCAACAATTTCAAATATTCCTTAAATATATTACATTTCCTTAAATTAAACTGCACCATATATATGGTCTATATTGCTAGTTCATAGCCTGACCACCATAGTCTATCAGCTGATAAATAGCCTGGTGGAAGCAATCAGTCACAAATCTGGTCAGTCCACCATTTGGATGCCTGTCCCAAAACCAGGACATATATTTCCTCTAGCTTCAGCTGTCACTCCTGTTTTTAGAATTTAAGAGGCTGGACAGAGGAGCAATTCTTATTGTTGGGATTGGCTATATTGCTAACCATTACTGGTTTACCATTGATTTTCTTTTGCAGTATTTCAGTAATACTGTGGCACATTTGATTTTTTTCTGGGGTTGTGAGGGGTACAACATGAAATGAAGAAGCAAACAGAAATCAAATATATTTTTTTATTTAACATTCATTATCACAATATAGAAAAGATGTTTGTAATAAATAGAATTTCTCATAATAAACATAACTTGGCCAAAAGTTCACACATTATATTGATTTACAACAGTCTGTAAAACATGGAATCTCATCATCTTCCACTTCTAACTTTAGAAATAAATTACAAAATATGAATACCAAATTCTCTGAAATGGATCAGTCAAGCTTTGTAGAAAATGCTGACTCAAAACTGACGATATTTTCATTTTGTTCAATCTTTTTTCCCAAGATTCCTTCCATATTTTTGTATTATTACAGCATTAGAAATTTGTTGATATATAATATTTGACAAAAATGGTTATTTATTAGTGGAAAATTTGGCACATGTTTACATTAAACTTTTATTACCTACACTACATAAACAAACAACAACCATGTACAGGTAAATACATGTGATAATTAACAATAATTAAAAGCTAGCTAAAAAGGATTCCAAGGTTTGATTGTTTACAGGCAAGTGTGGCCAACATCTTCGATGATTGACATTTCTTTGTTGCTGAAAATATACACTATGACATCAGAATTAATCATGGCAAGATTTTATCTTGCAACAAGTAGCAGCAGACATGCTTAAAAAGCAAGATTTCATCTTGCAACAAGCTGCAGACATGGTTAAAAGCAAGATTTTATCCTGCAGACAAGTCCTATACATAAGCATGTAGCAGACACAGACAGCAAGATTCAACCTTGAACTTACGGTCACAGTTTTAGCCTCCTGATTTGCATTAGAAGTTGAATAATTTCTACATCTCCAAAAAAATAATGTGTAAGTAAAGGATCTCTAATATATATATAGCATCAATAAAATATAGCACTGTTAGAACTAATTTTATCACACTTATTACATAATATTATCCCCCCCTCCAAAAAAAAAAGGGAAAAAGGATTCAGCCACAGGTATAGCATATACAAGTCCTTTCCTGTATTTATTTTACACACTAAACAAGGGCTTGTACAGAATTAAAACTTACAAAATCTTATAAGACAAAACATTTCCATGTTTCTAAAAATTTGCCTAACGGTAATACTTCCCCATTTCTAAATACATGTACATTTGTACATGTATCCGCCTAAATTTCCCTGTTTCATTTCTTATAATTCAAGTAACAAAAATTAAAAGTATATTACATTATTGTACTGGTACTACAGGCTAAACTGAAGATAAATCCTCCAGGGGTATGTATTTTTCAAGAACTTTACCGTAAATTATTCCAGCATCTTTCTACAAGAATTTGTGGAATATAAATGAATTTATTCAAAATGAAAAAGTACAAATATACAATTTATGTTTCTATTATAATTGGATATTGTTACTTGGCTCTGATCACTGTTTAGTATCACATTTTTTGTTCCAGTTTATAACATTCTGTCATATTATAACGTATATTTATTGTTTTGAGAAATTCTGTACAAATCCTGAAGGCAGATCTATAATTCCATAATATTTTATGAGGTATTTTACCAGATAATGCCCATTCTTCAAACCCTATTTACATTCATGTAATGAGTAATTTACAAGTGTGATGGGGGTAGATTTGATCGAAGACGACTATATTCGTTTAAAAATGGCTTGATGAATGCAATGAATTATTAAGTAATGCAATTAAATTAAAACCTTTTGTTATTTAATAAGCATTATATTGTATCAATACCCGTAAACTGACTGTTAAAACTCTCTTCCATATACTTTCAGTTTCACTAATACAAAAACATTTCATATAAATATTAAATACATATAATCTCATATTATGGTCAATTTAAAAAAAATTAAGCAAGAGTTGTCTTTCTTATACTATAAACTCAAAATGATTAATTTGAATGAATCATTGATTATCATGATATTTTTGGCTGAAAACATGGTGAGTTTTGGTTGAAAACATTTTTTACAAAAGGAAGACATTTTTTTTTTTAATTTTAAATTGAAAATCAAAAGTTAAACAATAATCTTTGATATTAATTCATATAAATCACAATTATCAGAAATGTTTCTCTTGTTCACTAAAATCTGGATTTTTTTTTTAATTTAGCACTATAAAATAGGATCTTCAGCATATGAATGCACATACATAATTCTTAACAACATCTTTTAAATTATTTTTTTGTGTGTGCAAAACTGCATAAAAATATTGCAAGTAGAAAAAATCACAGAAATTGTGTGCCATCTCTTTCAAATTTTTATTTATATTTTGAAAAAAAAAAAAAAAATATGGACAAACTTGTCTCTAATTCAAATAGACCACACACTGGGAAGGCACTATGAACAAATATTATGTGCCTCCCATAAATATATATACCTCGCCTCAGACCACATGTACACTCCTAGATATATACTGAAACATTAGTTCACCAACATCTGTACGTTCTATCAAATTTTTATCTTGTTTGACAACAATTTTTTCTTTCTTTTAAAATAAAAAAAAAAATAAGAAATTATGCTACATGTACCAATACAGTTTTAAAATCTGTTTTGACAGATTTTACCAATTATGGCTAATCTCATATTTAAACTGTACAAAATTTCACACATTCATAACCCTTTTTCACATGAACATTCAAATTCTACAGTTACCTTCAAGTATTTTATATCAACTTACACAGGGAAGTAAAATGTAAAACAAAACTTTACTTCCTACAGTTTTGATCATTAAACACTTCACAAGTGAAATGTTAAACATGTCCTTACTTCCTACAGTTTGATCATTAATCACTTCACAAGTGAAATGTTAAACATGTCCTTACTTCCTACAGTTTGATCATTAAACACTTCACAAGTGAAATGTTAAACATGTCCTTATTTATATAATTTGATCATTAAACACTTCATAAGCCAAGCCATACAACCAATTCACTAATATAAAAGTGATTTTTTTTTCTTTTCGAAAGTGAACTGTCAAGTTCATAGAAAATAAATCAACTTTTCTTAGCTCATGTCCACTTTCTCAGATAAGTCTCATTAAATTGCACTTACAATACCATTGAAAGCAAATGTATGTAACCTTATGCTACATTTCACTTTCATCTGTCAGTCTATTTAAAATACTATGATCGCTACGTCCACAACAAATATAAAAACAGTATCACCGTCATATTGAAAGACTATCACAGGATATCGGCCATTCCCACAATGCACCATTGGCCATAGACTAGATACATTGTTATTGATCGTTTGTTCACGTCATGTGTTGCATCACTGCTCTTAGAGCATACAAAAGTTCACCTTGAAGTCTTGCTTCTAACAACATTAAATTTACGTGCACCTGAAATATAAAACAGAAAATTGTAAATAAACAATCTAAATATTGTTAAATATAATTTTTAGAACTAGAAATGCATTCCTCAATATAAATACGATTTTATATCATTATCTAAAATGTATATTGATAACATATTTTTTTTAACACGTATGGCAAGTAGTTGATTGGACATTTTCACAATATATTAAATCTAAGGCTAACAACCTCAGGATAAAGTAACATTGGTATATTTTGTCTATCCTGTTTAGACCCCTTGGCTTCCTTGCTCCTAATGACATTTAAATGATTTGGCTTTCCAGTTTTTTGGCAGTGAACGTACTGTACCTGATAAGATTATTCCATAAATGGCGTTTTACACACTAAATTAGCACTAGACATTTTTATCATTTTAGATATTTAATAGCGAAATCTTAATATAAAAAGTTGACAAGAGCTCAGCATAAGTGTAATACTGTAAAAGAAATCTGGTACAAGTACAGTTAAACCTACTCATGTGGTCACCTCTATTAAAATGTCACCTTTTTCTTGTCCTGTCAGAAAATTTCATATGAAATGAACCTCTTTTAAGAGGCCACCTGTCTTATAAGGCCATTTTTTCCTTTGTCCTAAAGGTGACCTCTTAATACAGGTTTGACTCTACATGTATATGCAAAAATTAACGTTCTTTATACTGCTAAAAGTTTGCAACATTTTTTTTTTTAAAATAGCAACTTTTTTTTTCAAATCATAGCTAATAATTGTTACCTTTTCTGAATGTCGGAATTCCTGCATACAACTGTCATAATCCTTTTTCGTTAGTCTTTCGGGATAACACGTCACAGTTTTTATGTAAGCTTTTAAGTTTCTTTCTAACAACTGATTAACTTGAGAGTAGTTGAAATCATCATGCATTATTCCATAAAGACAGTGAATGTAATTCCAAATGGCACAACGGAAAGCACTAGTGTCCACATTTTTAATTTTCCCCATTCTGTAAAAGTAGAAAGAAAGAAAATGTAAAATAAATTTTAAAACATTCACAACTGATATTAACATTATTAGTTCAGTAAAATATATATATATTAAGAGTTATTTCCCTTTAGTCATTATCTTGTATATGTCCATAGTTATCCTTATGGTAGTGTTGGATACCAAAAAATGATACACACACAAAATTGTGTATTAAAAATTAATATTCAGATTTCTGGGCAAAACAAGCACTATATTTTTCAATTCTTTACAGGGATATACAATTAGATTGGTCTTAAGGAGAGGTAGAATTAATTATGTCTTGTGCTCAACCTAGATTGTCCTAACATATTAAAGATGAAAAGAATAATACATGTACTTTCAGGGTTAGGGTTATGATGTTTAATGCCACTTTCAACAATATTTCAATTATATCGTGGTGGCAAATTTTATTGGTGGAGGAAACCGGAGTGCCTGAAGAAAACCAATGATCTGCCACAAGTCGCCGACAATAATACATGTACTTACGTGTAGTATGTTAAGTTGATTGCTATGTTAAATCTATCCTCTAAGTGACTACCAATATCAGTCAGTAACCGATTAGCTAACGAGAAACCATGGTCCTCCCAGTTATAATCCTGAGCTCTAAACGTTGGTATTGATTCAACAGATTCACGCTTTGCAAAGTCTTGATAACAAAATTCAGGATCGTCAACATATTTTAACACTTCAGCTCTCGGCGATGGTATCGATGAATTTATTACTGCAAAAAACAAAAATCACCGATTTTAAATTTAACAATAAAATTTCATATTTGAAATATATTTAAATCTTAACATGAATCGAAATGAATTTACTCATTTTTAAATTAAGTTCTTCTTTTTCATATACATTTTATACAGTTCTTACAGTTCTTACAGTTCTTACAAAGGTTGGCTTAATTCAGGCTCTATATATTGTTTAAGTGTGACAAAATGACAGAGAAACTTCCCAGGTACCATGACAATTTACTTAATTAGAAACAAACAGTAAACAACAATGAAGTCTCAAACACTGAATTCTAATGTTACGTAGTACCTTATAAGGCTAATAACATCCCATTGTTATCACAATCTATATTAATTTTCATAGACATAACTAAGTTATTAAATTCCTTGTCTTTTACATATTAACAAATACGTACATTCAGCACTTTGATTTTCTATTGTTTCAAATCTCTTCATTCGTTCTTCTTCCGTAGGTTCCTCATCCTCGTCCTCATTTAATTTCTTCATTCTCTCCATCAATACCTCAATTTTTACCTCTGGTTCATTACCCTGTAAAAAATATCAAAATGTAGCTACATAAATTAAAGAATTTAGATTTGGTAGCATCAGCTACTTGATAAACTATTGTACATGTAGTTGTTGGTTTGTTTTTTCTTCATAGGCCCATAAACCTATAGGCCATCTAAAAACTGATTCTCTATTAAACAAGTATTTTGCAGACTAATCTATCAATCTGTTTTTTTTTATCATATTCATTTATTTACTTTAATTTATGTCTAAGTATAACATTAGATAGTCTCTCATGTTCATTTACTTACAGATCCTTTCTTACTACAAGCTGTTCCTTTACTTTAGTCTGGGTTTAGTTTGACTTTGAGTCTAAGTGTAACATTAGATAGTCTCTCATGATCATTTACTTACAGATCCTTTCTTACTACAAGCTGTTCTTTTACTTTAGTCTGGGTTTAATTTGAGTCTAATTAGTGTAACATTAGATAGTCTCTCATGTTCATTTACATCCATATCCTTTCTAAGTAAATAGGTCAACATAAATTTGAGACAATTCTTTTTTTTATCTTGCATACATACAGCATGTGTACGGGTCAACAGAAATTTAAGACCACATTTTATCTTAAAGCTTGATACTGATCAAGGTTAGATAACTAGTCACATTTTATTACATGTTATAATGATAATAATAGTACCTGTAATTCACTATCTGAATCATCACTCAGTGACGATCTTCGATGGCTTGGTTCTCCGTTGTGATCTAATTCGTTACGGATGCCACAACCATAGACAAAACTACACATCGCATGGAAGTGTGCCATCAGGCATATCGCCTGCATCAGCTCTGATAATGACCAGTTGTCCTTCCCTCTCGTTAATTTCTAAGAAAATAAAAAAATTCAATGCATTACTAGACCCATTGGTTGGTTCTAGAATTTTAGATAACAGATCTATATTTAATATCATTTTATTGGAAATAAAACAGCAATGGGATTGGACAAATTTGGATCATATATATACTGCACAAGACGTCTTAAAGACTGGTAACAACAAATAGAGAAATACTTACTTGTTAATATATGACAGTTATTTACTCTCAAGTATTGACTTCCTTGACCAGTCAATATATAGAAGGGCTTATTAAGATATCAGTCAGGATATTGCACTTCAGGCAAGTATGACACAAACTATAAATAACAGTTAACCAGTTAGCATGTACCGAAAAGGCAAACAACTTTTTTCGTTTGGGGAGACAGTACAAGCTATAAACAACACAGTTAAACAATTAACATGTACTGAAAAGAAAACATAACCACTTTTTTTCCTCATGCAACTTTGGGGCGACAGGTTCCAACTTAAATTTTACTCTGGACATTAATTTCATTAAACCTATCTCAAATGTCAATTAATCAAAAATAGATTTTTGACATTCATACGTCCTCTGTCGGACAACTAGTAAAAAAACCTATCTTCTAGTCAAGTGAAAAACGTGTAATTGTTACAAGGTACTAGGTAAATATGTACATGTTAGTTTGTGATATGTATTTTTGAGCTATCCATCAGTTTTTGTCACTTTCAGAATAAATGCATGTATTTTTTCTAACTTTTTAATAAAACTGCTGATGAAGAATGTTATAAAATAGGTACCAGTACATACATGTGTATTATCTTTGTATTGTACAAATACAGTCAAACCTAGCGAGGTCAACTTGAATTTGGATAAATTGTGACCTTGTATTAAACATTTCGTCCATTCTTAGTAGTTTTATCACCAATCTTTGCCCTTTTCACACACCGACAATTGACTGAACTAAAACTATCTACAATTATAACAAGCTTACCTCTATATGTGTTTTGTTTATCAACCACGGCCGATGTGCCATTAATTTGTTTAATTCAAACAGGTTCCGTAACTTCTTTGGAATATGACTAGGACCTTTTAGCCATTCTGGATCTCCATTTTGTAGGATAAATTCTTGCTCGTGAAGATTGATGAGATAAGTACACTGATGACGAGCCGCAGCCTAAAAAAAAGAACATGTTTTTTATATTTTTAATTTATTCTACATTTAGCCATAGAAACAAGGAAATTCTCAATATCTCTAAATTGTTAATAAAACCCAAGATAATATGAAGGTAACTTTGAATCAACCCTATATTTAACATAAATGATTCTAATCAAATAAATTATCACCAAGAATAAAATGACATACATGCCTACAAGCTAAAGTTTAAAAAATCTGATACAGTAGGTCGTTATATATAACTGTATATGTCATAGTCGTGAGACAATGAAACCAGAGAAATAAATTGTAGAAAACTGATATTTAACATCTCTTCTTCGATTTCGCGGTCAATGAAGCATGAAGTATTTAGAAAATAGGATATTGTTCAAAACCACAGTTAAAAACAACAAGCATGAAGTATTTAGAAAATAGGATATTGTTAAAAAAAACAGTTAAAGACAACATCATTGTACTATAGGATTACACAGCCAGTCATGACACGATTGCATTGGATCTAATTTAAAAAAAAAAGGTCTCCATTGTTTGTTTTGTAAATATAACTAATGTAATGTCCTGCCATTTTACTTGTGGCTAGTCTTGGCCATGTTGGCAGGAAAACAATCATATGTACATGTAAAACAAATACAGACCATTTTCTAGACACTTTTAACAACCCATTCATTGAACAGCTACACCTTCCTTTAGACAAATATTTTATATGCCTGTGATTCAAAGGAGTGGGTCTGGTAATTAAGGTAATAGAATTTGTACCAAAATGGAGTTTTTCTTCTTCACTTTTTCAGTTAAATACAAGATAAATACATTTTTATATCTAGAAACAGAAAACAAGTACAAAATATATCCAACTTAATTTTCAAATCTTTTTACATACGCGTGTACATGTAGATATATACATACAATGTATGTAACACTAGCATTTTTCTACCAACTGACCATTTTTGCCCAATGCTTTGTCTATTTTATTTTCATTATAATTTACATGTATTTGTACCAGGGGTGGATCCAAGGGGGGCGCACCCGGCGTGCACCCTTCCCTAAAATTGGAAAGAATATGATTTTTTTACATAAAATCGTGATTTTTCATACGAAATACCCCCAAAATTTTCGCGCCTCACTCCGCTCGGCCCGATTATTTTAAGTGTGCTCTCCCTAACTTGAAATCATGGATCCGCCCCTGTGTACAAACATGTATGTACCAGTACTACTAAGGTGTTATTTTTTTTTTCTCAATAAATAAATTAATTACCTACATGTATATCAATATTGCTTACACAATATAAAATGTACTTGGAAAAATAAATACAAAGTGTAATTGAATATTCTAAAAATTAAGATTAACTGTGTCCTTGTATTTAAGATTAGATTTAAAATACAACAATACTAGACTATTTTATAGGGAAAGGGATTGATCTCCTTTGACAATTAACTTTTTACAGACAAGATATTTAAGGCCCTTAGGGGTACATTATGTTAGATTTATGGTATCTTACCATGATTGCTATGTAGTGTCTGTAATGAAAAGGCAATGGGCCATCTCCTCTCAATAAATATTGCTGTGTTCTCAGGAAACACTCTAAATATGTTGGATGGTACCCCATTAGTTGTGTCAGATGGTCTAGTCGATTATTTTGAAGAAATGCATCAATAAAAACCATTTGGGTCTGAAAATACATATAAAAAAAAATCATTGTTAATATCAAAAACATATAATTGTTTCTTTAAACATGTTAAATATGGTGCATGTATATAATATCTAATCTATAATGAATATATATTGTTATTTACCCTGCAATGGTTCTACAATGTATTTTAGCAGTCAACTGCATTAACTGGATAAATTTTTACTATAAACTCAGGGTCACTGACCAAAATATTGTTTTTCTGGTACCCAATTCATGTTGAGCAACAGTATAAGTGCAGGTCTCACAGAGGACACTATCAAAAACAATTAAAACAACGTTTGTTTCTGCTCTTTTTTGACAATTTGGCAATTGTTTTGGATTTTTTGATGTTGCAGGAGAAAGACAATAATATTTTCACAACATTATGTACATACCTTGTCGGAATTATATCAAATTCATTTGCACTTGCTGTGAAACATGACAGAATAGCTCAGTTATACTAAAGGCTCACTTTTATACCTGTTTCTAAAGCTGGTACAAATAAATTATATATTTTCCAACAATGTAGGTATATTGTCTACAATATTAATAATCGCAATATATACATCTTCAATATTTGAATGTTATATCCCTAATAATAGTATCTACAATATCATATTGTTATACATTTTTTTGTATACCCATAATATAGATCTTCAGTGTTAAATTGTTCTTCTACAATAAACAGTATTACACACAGTTCAATAATTCATACATTTAATTATATATTATCTTAATCATTTACGATTACATAATCAAATTGATTACCCATAAATACTTGGGAAGTCACCATTTGTGACTTTGACAGTGGTCCCACTGTGACATGACTATAATAAAACACTCTAGTCAGCACATTTGCTTAATTAAGTAATGATTTAATTAAAAGTGATGTTTACAAGTCCTGTCAAGTGTGAATAACATATCACCTGTCATACTTTACTTGACAGACATGGATCATTTATCTCAGCTCAGTCCCCAAAATTGTTTTAAAATATATTAACCTGATTATACATGTTCTTTACATGTTAGCAACAGTTTTCATCAAAATTAGTTTTATCTAGATAAGAGTGGACTATAGACTTGTAAGTTATTGCCATGAAAACATCTAGGGTTTATTGTAAAAAGTTTATAGCAAATATGTGTTCAGGGCAAAAAGTATTTTGGAAATGATTTCTATATTGTACTGAAATTTGTTTAAAAAAATGTATTAAAAAAAATACAATCTGTGTTTAAGATAGCTGCAGAACGTCTTATGGTCCTTGGGCAGGACCATAATGTTCCACAGCTACATTTTGTATGTTAAAAAGGTACTTACTTAATTGTTTTTATTTTTATTTAAAATAGTGTTTTACATGTGTTTAATACATGTTTCTTGTTAATTATTAGTAACCTTTTTTTTTTATAATATTAGCTTAAAACCTATAAAGAACCATGTAATTTATTTTTACATTGTATCCATGGATTAGCGACTTTATCCAATTTATATATTCCAAATCAAATTTCCATCATCAAAAAAATATACTCACATTTACACTTTTACTTTGCAAATCCTCAAAAATTGTCATTTTTTGCATAAATATTTATCAATGATGAAGTGAACACATTACTCCTGTTAACCCACTCAGATCCTACTTAAGAATAACAAACAATCCGGTATTTCATCAGCTTTATATACCCGTGTTGCATCAGCATGTACATGTATACACTAAGTTAGTTAGTGTGGTTGCATCAGCATGTAAACACTGTACTGTCTTATTATCATGATTATATACAATGTAATCAATATTTTACTGAAGAACTTTAAATTACTGGATTAAACCGGAACCTGTTTATTGATCATGAACTGGAACATTTAAAAATCACACCACTAAAAAGTTATATTTAGATTATTTTAAAGCTTATTGAATGTGTTGGAGGTTATTTTATAGATTATAATATGTTGGATTGTTAAAGTACCAGCTTGTATTGATTTAGCAAGCATCTATTTTAGACTTGTGCTAAACAATTCTCTATTTATGTAATCTAATGGGGGTTAATGTTATATTCTTTACATACAAGTAACAATTATTATCATCAGGGACCTTTTCAGGAAAATACATTTTTTTTTGTACCTTCGATTTTTTCAGCTATTTTTCGTTTTTCAGTCTTGAAATAAATCATGCTATCTCTTATAAATAAATACATTTGTGAAATTGAAACAAAAAAAAGGTTTTGATAAAAGGGTAATTTTATTCTAATAATAGGAATGTTTGCCAATCTCATTAGTGATGTCATATTCACTAATTTGCATGTCATTAAACAAATAATTGGTTGGCAGTAAAACAATAAAGTAATTGACACGAAAGTAAGCAATTTTTAAACTTTTATAACTTTTTTATTTCCAAACCAATGTTTGTTCTGTTAATTGTTTTAGAGACTTAAGAAAATTCGTATTTTTTCTGTCAGTTTACATTTTTTAATTTTGATATGATAAATTCATAATTCTAATATGAAATAATGCATTTTTACGCTTTAAAACTAAATAAAACAAGATCGAATTTCCAGTCTTTTTATTCTGAATATTTTTATCAAACCTTTGATGTGAATTAATTATTGCTATATAATTTTCATTTCTGAAAGAATTATTAAATTATGGTAAATAATAATGACAATTTAAAGTTGAGCCTTCATTGAAAGACAATAGAAATTTTTGATTTCCTGCCAACCACACAGGTAAATTCTCAAGCCTGTGACATCACGGCGAACATCCCTATNCCGGACTGAAAAATGTGAGTTACTGCTTTTCGTCTGCACTATGTGAACTGTTCTGGTGATAGTTGAGTCGAAGGCGTTCATAGGTATTTACGACAGTCAGGATTTATGCGGATATTGTCCGCAATTGTGCTCTTTACTCTCTGAGTAAAGATCGTTGACTGCGTCCGAGCAAAACGTTGGTGACCTATTTTGGAGCAAAGTTTCAAGTTTGCAGGGGTACACTGACTTCTAGAGTGAAGCAGTTGTGAAAAATTATATCTCGTCGGAAAGATAAATCAATATGCTAGCGAATGACAACAAAGATTGTTTGAATGTGTGATTTTTTAATATTTTTTTCAAGCCTGAAACAGAACTGGTAGTGGCTTGGTTACGTTGGTCGTTACATCCCTTGTTAGTATATAGGGTATATAGGCCGCGTGACCTCTATGAAAGCAATTCAAGTCCCTGTGAATAATAATGACAATTTAAAGTTGAGCCTTCATTGAAAGACAATAGAAATTTTTGATTTCCTGCCACCACACAGGTAAATTCTCAAGCCTGTGACATCACAGCGAACATCCCTATAGTGTCTTATTTAAGAAATCTCACCCGATCTTCAGTGGTATTGACAGGTATTATCTACAAAAGACAAAAACATTTTTTTTAATATTAAATTTATATAAAAAAATTATTAAAAATATTAAACTATTGTTATTTTGTTTTCACCAATTAAGTTGGACTACAAAGTCTTTGATATCACTTGTGTGGACTACAAAGTCTTTGATATCACTTGTGTGGACTACAAAGTCTTTGATATCACTTGTGTGGACTACAAAGTCTTTGATATCACTTTAGACTTGCTACAAGTCCCTTCCTTTCTTTTATTTTTTCTGTATTTTGTCTACTTAATAACACACCTGATTACTGATAGCTGTGGAGGAAGCCTCTCTCTCCCCAGCAGTCAATGTAATATTTTATCAGTAAAACAACTGTTGTGTTACATAGACAAAATTAAATGGATATACAGGTATAGAGAGGGACTTGTAGCAAGTCTAATATCACTTGTGTGGACTACAAAGTCTTTGATATCACTTGTGTGGACTACAAAGTCTTTGATATCACTTGTG
>MJUT01057709.1:120394-146472 GCA_002080005.1 Gigantidas platifrons
TTCTGCCAAGTTTGGTTCCATTTGGCCAAGTTGTTCCAGAGGAGTAGATTAAAATATGAAAAAGTTAACGGACGGACGACGGACGCCAAGTGATGGCAATAGCTCACATGACCCTTTGGGTCAGGTGAGCTAAAAAGAATTCATACATTTTCATTGTTTTTGCATAATAATCTTAATCTTTCACCATTATTATTTTTTTTTTTAACATTCTGTACAGGGTAAACTAGCATAAAAAATACATTTTTGTTAGATTACAAGGTTCATTGGAAAGGGAAAGAGGATAATTTAATTATCTATGGGAGAGCAATATTTTTGTTGTTTTTCAGGTATCAAAAGTACATAGAGTACAAACAAACAGTAAGAGAAGAAAACATAATTCTAACTATAAGCTGTAGGGCAGCGTGACCTTTCCTGTAAATAACACATTTGTTTGTGACTGAGGTTAGTCACGCTACCAATGATAGGTAATTAGGTGATCTATCTATTAACCCATTTTCTACTCTGTGTTTACAACCTGATGTCAAATAGTTAACTGTATAAATATTTATCAAATAACTGTACCCACAATCAGAATATTAGGTTACATTGATTTTAGAAGAAAAGTTCACAATCTTCCATTTGAAGATTTTCTTTTTCATGAGACTGCATAATTATATTTCAACATCCCCCAAAGTCAGCCTTCTGTAAAGTTTTAATAAAGTACATTTGCATTGTACTACTGTGGTATCTGAGGAGACTTGGCACATCAGCCGATCAGTAACTAATGGAAACAAAATAGGGAACATATAGGTAAACCCTGCTTTTGATTTAATCAAACTGGTTGTTCCGAGCAGAAGCCATTTTTATATTTCAACCACTATTATTGTGTCCTTTATCAGAACTACATTGTATTGAATCTGATTAAATTGAGGTACTTTTGAAAATTATCCAAAGAAAGTTAAGGTTCAGATGAGCTACAATAAGAATAAGAATATTTATTATTCCAATCAATGGGCCCACAATTGGGGCAAACAATTAAGAGGCAATGGATGGATAACAGAAACAGGATGCCATCCCAAGTGGTGGTAAAACCCTATAGACTGCCAATCCTTTACTGAAGATATTATTTAATTACATGCAACCCTTTTTGAATAATTTGAAAATCTTTATACATTTGTATTCAAAACATTAGTTTAATCCTTAACATGTACATCTAGACTACATTGGATTGGATTTTTGTATCCAAGATGATCTTGTAGTCAGGTGATCAGTCAAACTAAGAATTAACTACCATAGGTTATTTTCCCACAAAACAGGCAAGTAAAATACATGTTTCCATAAAAGACAGTAAATCAGAGAGGAAGTGGTTTTAAACCAGCTAACCTCCTCATCCAATGCATTCCTCCATATTTAAAATGGTTAGATACTTCAAAAACAAATGATCAAGAGTCGAACCACACAGATACTGTGCCTGCACATTTAAAATTGTAAGATACTTTAAAACATATGGTCAAGAGGCTAACCACACAGATACCATGCCTGCACATTTAAAATTATACATATCAGTATGTGTAAAGACAAATTGTTTTGTTTGGTTTGGATTATGGCGTTTAATGCCACTTTCAACAATATTTCAGTTATATCGTGGCGGTCAGTTTAATTGGTGAAGGAAGCCAGAGAAAACCACCGACCTGTTGCAAGTCACTGACAAACTTTATCACAAGTCATAATGTTGTATTGAGTACACCTCGCCATGAACGGGGTTCGACCTTACGAATTTAGTGGTGATAGGCACTGATTGAACAGATAGTTATAAAACTAACTACCATACGATCATGATGGTCCTGTAAAAGACAAATTGTAGGCAATAGACAAACCCCATTAGCATACAATGCTCCCACATCCAATATGAACAAGACAGCAATGGTCTGTGCCCTTTTCTTATACATCAAAATACAAATACATTGTACTTGATATCAAGTCCTTTGGAAGTAATAATCATGGATGAATTTTATTATGAATTTTACTGCTGAATAAGGAGTTTTGTTGCTAACATGCCCATGAGTGTAATTCTGTATTTGAACCAAATACTTCTTGAGATGATCGTAACTGTTTTATTTCTCCAGAAATTAATTTTATCATATGTAAAATGAAAAAAAAACTGAATGTACTGCTGAATAAGGAGTTTTGTTGCTAACATGCCCATGAGTGTAAGTGAAAACCATATACTTCTTAAGAAGATCTTAACTGTTTTATTTCTTCAGGAAAAAGATGACAATCTGTCTTATCTTCGACACAAACATTTAGTACAAGAATGTGACCATGAGAAAATAATATAGTCAATGTACACAGAGATCGGCTGATCGCAGGCTATATTTGTTTGTTTGCCTTAAAGCTACACATTAAATATACTAAATTGATCAACCAAAAACAAACTTGATGTAACAAACAGTATGCTAATATTGATCTAAAGTCCAGATCCACAGGCAATATAATATTTGTTTTAAACATTCTTAATAAATTAAATGACCACGTAAAGTTGTGATATCAACATTTTTTCTTATTTTAACAACAACTGGTAATTTTTTTTGCAAACAAAGCCATGAAAATTATCAATTATTCAAATTTCTGTAATGACTCATGACCTAAACAAAAAACACCTGCTTCAAAAGTCAACAAGGTGAGAGAAAAATGAGCCCTCCCTACATCAATTGTTGGTTCGGTTACATATATACACTGAGAAAACAACAGACCTTCTATAAGTCAGTGACAGACTGAATTACATAAGGCTTTCATCAGAACACCTTTCAATGGTCAAGTGGCAAACTTTCAAACCATCACTGGTTGTATATAGGTACAAATGTAGATCTACAATTACCTATTTGTACAATAAAATGCCAAAATAAACTGAGGCTCCAACATCTAAATTTCTACTTCAAATAATTTTTTTTAAAGAAAATCTTAAAAAGTTATAATTTAAAAAAAAAAAAATTTAAATACCTGATTAAGTGTCTACACTTAGATAACACCTTTATATAAGTACAATAACAACAGACAATTGACCACTAATTGCCCATTATTAAATAATAATGTTGACCAGCTGCTCTGCAGGTGGTTAGGTATTAAACATTTCAATGTTTCAAAGTACATGTAATCTCTTTTGCCAAGTTGTATAAATAAGACAAGCCAAAAAAGTTAATAGTTCCTTATAAAAAAAAATAGCATATAACTTTGAAATTAATATTGAAGACACTTCAGTATGACAATCAAGGTTCTGTTTCTGGAGAAAAAAATCTATTTGGAAATCCTCCACTAATAGATTTGTATCAGATAAAGAGCCTTTGTTGTCTTCTTTGTTCTTATGAGGAGTTCATGGTGAACCAGTTGTGATGTTTCATGGTTGATGTGTGATATATTTGTCAATAACAATCACTTTGGTCAATAGTCCATAATAACTGTGGTCAATATTCAACACTCACTGTGGTTACTAATCAATAATTACCTAGATGCTATAGTCAATAGTTAATAATCACTGTGGTCAATAGTCAATGATAAGTGTGGTCAACAGTCAATAATTACTTGTCAATAGTCAATACTCACTGGTCAATATATAGTCAATAATCACAGGTCAATAGTCAATAATTACGGGTCAATAATCACTGACACTATGCATGTGATTCCAAGTATTTTAAGTTTCCAAATCAAATCGATAAAATGACACACAATTTTTTTTCTACAAATTATGATTGATTATTGTTTAAGGTTGTCAAGGGAACAGCATTTCAGCTATCTTGATGAAGTGAACAAGTCTATAAATAATACACCATGAAGGTGGCACTAGGATGGGCCTATGGGTAGAAATGTAGACTGCCATAAAATGGATAGGGTCAGGATATTTTAGCTTGCAACTTCAGGCTATCAATGGCAATCCTACCAAACCCTGTTGCTTACAAGGAGCTGCTACAATGTGTCGGTAAAAAGCTCTACAGAGCTTATAAATGTTATATGTTTGTAAAAACTCTGACTTTAAATAAAACTTTTATGCTTTATGCTTTATGTCATAATTGATTTATGTGCAAATAGCAGAGTGTGGCCCTCTCCATACAGTACACACTATATTACATCCCAAGGACAAGGTGTATTAAATTCATCCTGTATAACTAGTGGATGACCCCTTTAGGACTGACTCCGGTTAGTGGAGATAATAGGTCCTATATATATGCTGATGAAGATGGGTAGTGACATCCAAAGCTCCAAGCAGCCTTATATTTTTTTTTTATTTATATATTCTTTTCAAATGACTTAAAAAGCATCTTAATAAAAAACATATAACACCATCCAATCTTCTGATAAATTTTAATATGTTAGTTTTACACTTAAGCTGGTAAAAGGGTTTACTTCCTGATAAAGTGATACTTTTTATAGAAACATGTTAACAATAAATAGATAACAAGGAACCTTTACCTCTGAATTTTTCCATAGAAGATATATAATCAATAATGATGCCATTATGATGGTATATTATTGATGATACTTAAGATAAATTACCTCAATTTTTTTTGGTCTAAAACATGCACAGATATAATGTATAAAACATAGCCACTAATTAATTTGAAAAATTATAATTTACATATAGTAGCCCCCCTTTTATAAGGTCTCTGCCACAAAAGGTACTGGTAATTCCTCTTATCAGGCCAGATTTCAGATGCCTTGAGATAATAAATTCTACTACACTGCCGCCTCTCTTGTAAGGCAACTTTCTCATTGCAGAAGGGGTGACCTTAAAAGAGGGAATGAATGAATTTTGGAGTTTAATGCCACTTTCAGCAATATTTCAGCTATATCATAGCGACCAGGTTTAGTGGTGGAGGAAGCCGGAGTACCTCGAGAGAACCACCGACCCTGGGCAAGCAACTGTTAAACTTTATCATTGCGGTTGCGAGTCGAGTATACCCTTTTTTGCAATTTACAAAGCTGGGCGTGAACCCACACCGTATTGGTGATAGGCTTGTATGATTTGTAAGATCCAACGACCTAACTCATTGAGCCACCCGGGCCCCTTAAAAGAGGGAAACTAGTCTAATCTATATATTAGTATTAAAAGATGCTAAGAATGATATTTCTTTGGAATCATATATCCATTTTTATATTTATAACCGAGCATTGATGAATTGAATTCTACAAAATGGATAGACCTAATGTTGTTATTATTGAATCCATTTTCTGCAGTTGCACCTATGATACATTGTGACAGGATAAAGAGATCTTTTAGTTTTGTTTTCAGTGTAAATGTATCTTCAATGTTAATTCTTGTTGAAAACAAAGCCTCATATTGTCTAATGAAATCTAATGATAAGTAAAACATCTTTTTTTTTTTTACATTTAATGATGGAATGGCTTGAGATGACTGTAAGGGTCAATGTGTACGACATGGCCTTACGTTCACTAAACTCTGGAGTACGACATGGCCTTACGTTCACTAAACTCTGGAGTACGACTTTTTACTTGTACTAGGAAAAAAGCCAACAAGAACACTGCTTCTATTAAATGTACATAGAATCTACAGGTTCTGATTGGACCATTTTGGTGGTACTCATATTCAAAAGTTGTATGACTGTAAGGACATGCTAGCTGCAAAACCGTAGCCCTTATGGTCCTTGGCCAGTTTTCTGATATTTGCGGACCATATATAGCCCTTATGGTCCTTGGCCAGTTGGTCCACAAATATCAGAAAACTGGCCAAGGACGACCATAAAGGATATGGTCTGCAAATATCAGAAAACTGGCCAAGGACCATAAGGGCTATGGTTCCGCAGCTAAGGACATGCCTCTATTTCATGTTACCTGGAAATGCTACAGTATTTTAGAATCAACAAATCAGGAGAGAGTTCAAGGTCATTATCATAGTGACACTTGAATGTAACCTTGGATATAATATTGATTAAAACATTGTAAAGATTAATGATTACTTAGCATTAAATTTTTGTAAAGGAAATGTCTAATTGCTGCTTTACATGTAGTATTATTACGTAATATTTCCTGTAATCTTTATTATGTAATGTAATTTGTCTGTAAGATCCACTTAATTAAGTGCATGTAGGCATAATTTAAGAATTATAAAACTGTCCGTTATAATCATTTCATATATTATTAGGGGGTTAGCTAAGTATGAAGCAGCTTTAATTATTTTGCAAATAAAAAAAAACCATGAGAATGCAAATTCCACTACATTTTCATGTCTGTCGATTGCCATGACCTACACTTTCATCTGCTTATGTTGGTCTTTGGTTAATGGTAAACCGGTGGATCTGCTATTTATTGTTGGTACAATCTATTACTCTATTAAAGAAACTTTCCGTATCTATTTATCTAATATTCAGCTTTAAACAGGTTTTCAACTCCCTTTTTTATAGAAAATAAGGGTAATTTAAGATACATGTATATTTCATAAATTATAAGGAATTTTGTGGGACTTTATCCAAAAGAAAAAATTTGCAAAAAAATATTTTTGACTGCTTTGAATAAACATCACCTATATCATGCAGATTTAGTACTGACCATTAGATCATTACCAGAGATACAAAGGTCCATAGTAGTCACTAAACACATCCATTCAGCATTCTTTATCAGCCACCATCTTCTGATTAAAGGTCCATTCTTCACCATGTTCACCAAATAAATGCTGACTGTATGTGTTCATGACTACCTTTGATAGATCTTTATCAGTACTTGTATCTGTAAGTGATTGAGTGATTGTTGTTCAATGCCATATGAGCAATTTTTCATCTATATCAAGGAGGGTATCTGTAAGTACTAAATGCTAAAGATAAGATTACAATAATACTGATTTTTTTATTGTAAAATGTATTACAGATACAGAAAACGTGTAACATAAAAAAACAAACAACATTTTCATAAAAAAATATTGAAGAAAGTGTACATAGAACACAGATGCCCCCTGCTTCCAGCTAAAGTAAACTGGTCCGAAATCGATCTTGGCCTACCTTTTACGATCAGTGGTCTTGTGTATAAATTTCAAGTGATTTGCTTAAGAAAAATTTAAGTTAATGAATGGAAACCAAACATGGGATGTACGCACGGACAAATGTATGGACAATTTTTGAATTTTCACACAAAGATTAGGTAAAAAAAGTGCCCCCCCCCCCTTCCAAAAAAAAGGAAGAACATTCGGGCCAGTTCAATGTGCTTATAAATCACTTAAATTCTTCTCTTGTTCTTAGAATGTAATTTTTTTCATATTATTTCAAAAAGTTGCATTTTATTAATACACATGATTACGTATACAAACTCTACCACATTAATTACATAAAATATTATTTTGATTCATAATTAGTTTCAACTCTTGAATTATTGAACGATAAGGATAACATATTCTGACTTTGAACACTTTGATGAGAGACAATAAGGCAGAATAAGGATGTCTTATTATTAAATAGTCAGTTCTATCCAATATTTAACCTTAAATCCAATAAAACTCCCACTCTGCACCCTTTTATTAACTAACAATAAATATCTTAAATGGCCCTTAGAATTGTACATTAACCTGATAATTGTTGCCATTTGTGGTCAGAAATTATGTTATTGGTGAAATCTTAACAACTTTCTACAACTAAACAAGACTTTATGTTGAACCACAGGATATTGCAAGCTTGCACATTTCTTTTAATTGTGGTCATCAGATACAATCTGATAACCTGGGGCCAAGTATGACATGTTTATGACAATTTGTACTGTGTATTACATGGTGTGTGATATAGATCTGTACTGACCGATGGTCAAACAAGACAATTTTACATGTTAACACCCTCAAATACATTATGGTTTGAAAGACTGATATTACATAGCTATAGTGTGATATAGATCATTATCAACCATACCATAATCATATTAGACAAAGCCAATATTACATGCATATTACATGGTCTGATATAGATCTGTATACTGATTGATGAAGTAGACACCCTTATATATATATGATTTCAAAGGGTGATATAGTTCTATGGTGACTGAAATCTTATCTAACTGTATTCTTAAAATGGTAACACCCAAACATCTATGTGACCGATATTTCCAGAGAAATAATTTGACAAATGATGAACATACATGTACAGTATTCCCCCTCTTATTATGCCCCTCCCTTCAAAGGCCACCCCTCTTATCAGGCCAGATTTCAGATGCACTTGAATAGTAAAACACTAGTAAATTGTCCTCAAGAGAGGCCATCACTCTAATCAAGACACTTTTTCATTACAGGAATGAATTTGAATTTTTGGTGTTTAACTCCACTCTCAGCAATATTTTAGCTATATATCATGGCGACCAGTTTTAGTGGTGGAGGATGCCAGAGTACCAGAAGAGAACCACCGACCCTGGACAAGCAACTGGTAAACTTTATCACTTGAGGCTGCGAGTCGAGTACACCCTTTTTTGTAATTTACAAAGCTGAGCGTGAACCCACGCCATATTGGTGATAGGCTTGTATGAGCTGTTAGATCCAACGGCCTTACTTATCACAAGTCATTAACAAACTTTATCCTATAATGTTTTATTTAGTACAACTTGCCTGAGCGAGAATCAAACTCACAATGACACACACAATGTAACTTAGTAGTGATAGGCACTGATTGTTTAAGTAGTTATAAATCCAACTACCATTCAATCAAGACATCCCCATAAAGGGGCAGGGGAAAGGTCTCGGAGACAAATCATATATTTTACATGACTGTACATGTACTTTTTTTTTTTATTTACCAGTAATTATAAAAGGATGTTTAAGTTAAATATTAAAATTTTAAAATCTTATTGCATATAATAATTACTAGTATCTGTTTTCTACAATTATGTGGAAAATTTTCTGATTGTATGCAATCAATACTTCTTTGATGAAACAAAAAACTTGGTATAAAAGTAATGTTTATTTCATGTCAATATAAACATGGAACCTACAATAGTGAACTTTTACAAACCATGGTCTAACATGAAGATCTTGATGTTATTCCATGATTTTGACGTCAGATCTTGATGTTATTCCATGATTTTGACGTCAGATCTTGATGTTATTCCATGATTTTGACATCATCATGTAATTACTGTTACAAAACATATATACCATGGATCTTACTCATGAACTTATTTAAACCTACTCATCCTTCGGATTCGTTGGTTTAAATAAGTTAATTTGTAAGATCCATGGTATATATAATACATAAATACTGAGGTTTTCTGAGAGTTAAACTGATAAACAATCTCAACCTTGGTGTTCGATTGTTTAACAGATTAACTCGGAAAACTGTGTTAAACTTTGGTCTTTTCGTGTAAATGCAACTTAATTCAAATACTAGTAATACATGTACATTTGTGTACATCTGATTAAGATACAATGTACTGTATTGTACACAAAACATAAATACATGTAATTGGGATTTTACTTTCACTATTCAGGCCAATTGTGAAAAAATCAGGGTTGCAGTACAACTTTTTATTCTGGCAACTTGATTTAAGTCTGTAATATTGTCAGACTTAATGTTAACCCGAATAATCTAGTCGTTATATTACGCTCCCGCTGGTCGCTACATTAGCAATAGTGCCGATAGAGGGCACAGTATTATTCGAGTTAACTTAATGTAAGTCAATAAAAACTTATTCAAACCAAGGCCAGATCATTCATTTCCTGTTCAAATTATTTATTTTTGAGGAAGGAAATAAAATACCATACAGTTTATATAACAATAGTTGTGGTAACATACAATGTATACCTAAGAAACAGGAATTATAAAGTAAGGAATGAGTTACAAAATGACAAAAGTTCTCATATTACAGGATATTCTTTTTTTTTTAAATTACACAGATTTGATTGTATTCATTTTTTGGTAGCTGTATAATATTTATAGGAAGTTGCTTTCACTTTCCTAATGAAAGTCCTATTTACTATTTACTAATCTAAAAATGTATGAATATACTAACTTGATTGTTGGGTATAAAATGACTTGGTCCCAATGTTGATGGCTTTGGCAGTATTATATTTTCTCGATCCTGAAATGAAAAAAAGAATTAATATGAATTGTTATTTATGATAATAAATTTTCAATTTCAGTGAAAAATGGGTGAACATTTTCAACTTGAAACCAGAGGTACTCACAATCAAAGCTGACAAAATGATAAAAGGCCCTTTTTTCTGCTTAAAATTGTGGCCAACAGTTGTATTGGTGGTGGAAACCAGAGACAAACTGGTACCTGGACAAAAACCAATGATTTGGTGGAGGAAACCAGAGACACACTGGTACCTAGAAAAATCCAATGATTTGGTGTAAACCAGATACACACTGGTACCTTCCATAAGTAACTGACAACTTGAACACATTAGGTCTCAAGAATAGTTCGCCACGGAAGGGAATCAATCTTCCAACCTTAATATGATAGGCTCTGATTGCGAAGGTACATATACATGTAGATAGAATTTCAACTGTGGTGACTTTGTGAGCCATCTAGTGCATTAACAGAGACTGTTTATGGTCTATTTTGAAATGTTTCTGCTATATTGGTATTATTGATTTAAACTATTCTGACAATCTAAAACTTTTGAATACAACTATCTTAGAACATAAACTTCTGAAAATGATCAAGTCTAATCTGCTAATCATTTCAGAGTAAAACTATTTTGGTGCATTAAAAATAATTTGCTTTTCTGCATTCATTGTCTGTACACGACAGATGATCAGGCTACGATACTCTTCACTGTCACCTATGGGTCAACTGACACAGAAATCCTTTATATAGTCATGAGTCATTTTATAAAATGCTTTCCTGATCCACTGTTTAACAGCTTTCAAAATCAAAGTATAAATGTATTAAAAAACCAAAAGATAAGGATTTCTTTGCATTTTAAAACAATAAGAGATGAGCCATTCACAATTACCCATGGGTTATCTATGATGAATGCTATATTGATGAGTAATATTGCATCTTTCATAATCTTCTCAATCCATCTATTAGAACAAATTTAGTGATGTTATGGGGTCATTACAGAAACTACTAAATAAAGAACAAACCAGAAACAGGGGTGATGAGAGTATCGGAGCCTAATCAGCCATGGGTAACATACAATGTTTAGCATATTGCATTGCAGTCTTAAAGCTTGTACATCATCATTTGATGCTTTGTGTAATATATATTTAGGATTGTATTGCATGTTTGAGGTTCAACCCAAAGACATTAAAATTTGTATTTGTTGTTTCTCCGCTAAGCACACAGCATTAAGAAGAAAGAGTAAATACTGGTGGGCTCGGAATCAGGATAATGTGTCAAGAGTAGGGTGACATGTTTATCCGCGGACTGTTTTTTCAGTGAACTAGCACTATAAAAATCCAACTAAGCGTGTTGGTCTAGTACAAAGTGGACCTCATCATCATTTCATTAAACATTAACTTGTTCTTGCCATGATATCGCTGAAAAATTGCTGAATTAATTGGCGTTAAACAACACTTACTCACTCACCATGATATAGCTGAAAAATTGCTGAGTTGGCATTAAACAACAATTACTCACTCACTCACTATTGCATGTTTGATCTTGATTTGGAACAAGATTCTGAATAAAAGTGAACCAAACTACAGATCAGCCATTCATTTTTGGTTCTCTATCAAATTGTATATCACTGCATTTGTGTTTTTTTTCTAATTTTAACACAGCCATAAAACTGAATCTTTACAATCCTCATCTGTTAAATAATTGTCGAGAATTAATATCAAGGCTTCCATTATCGTTAATCAAGACATGGAAGGCCATTAATTATCTAAAAATGTAACTAAATTAGGCACATTCCATAGTGACAAAAACAAATGTCTCATGTAACTTATTTATTTTTGTTGTCTTTAGTAATCATTTTTTGGTATAAAATAACATTAATGTTTCAATATTTTCCTCGTTTCTTCCTGAACTTAATTTTTATATGTACGCTGTATCCATAAATCCTGATTACCCAACAAATCGTAATTAAGTTACAGTAATGCAGGTCATATTGACATTTTATAATGTTTATTAAATAACGGTGGCCATATTGAATGATGTAATTTTATCCAGGAAAAATAGGTTTTTGAATTGAGATATTTTTACTTAAGTAATCAAATCAGTTAATATTGCATCACTAAAATATCTTCTTTTAAATGTGAAATTCCATATCAGTCAAAATGTATCAACTATTTATCAAAATGAAGAATAACCTCACATCTGGGAAATAAATTTCTATACACCAATAACATCTAAACGATTATGATGACGAGATGTAGCATTTATCTGTAGAAGTAAAGAGTAAAGAAGTAAAGCTCAACAGCAGGGCTAGGGGAAGTTTCACACTCATTTTAGACTATAAATTATACTTATTGTAGGTAGCATTTATCTGTAGAAGTAAAGAGTAAAGAAGTAAAGCTCAACAGCTGGGCTAGGGGAAGTTTCACACTCATTTTAGACTATAAATTATACTTATTGTAGGTAGCATTTATCTGTAGAAGTAAAGAGTAAAGAAGTAAAGCTCAACAGCAGGCTAGGGGAAGTTTCACACTCATTTTAGACTATAAATTATACTCATTGTAGGTAGCATTTATCTGTAGAAGTAAAGAGTAAAGAAATAAAGCTCAACAGCGGGGCTAGGGGAAGTTTCACACTCATTTTAGACTATAAATTATAGTAGAAGATCCTACAGTGACTATGAAATATAGAACAGCAATAAAAGCACTGTTCCTTTGTTTTTATTTGCATCGAAAGTTAATTAAGAATTGATTGATTGATTGATGTTTGGTGTTTAATGTCACTTTCAACAATATTTCAGCTATATCATGGTGACCAGTTTTAGTGGTGGAGGAAGCCGGAGTACCCGGAGAGAACCACCGACCATGGGCAAGCAACTGGTAAGCTTTATCACTTGCGGTTGCGAGTCGAGTGCACCCTTTTTTTTATTTACAAAGCAGGGTGCAAACCCACGCCGTATTGGTGATAGGCTTGTATGAGTTGTTAGATCCAGCGACCTAACTCATTGTGCCACCCGGGCCCCTTTAATTAAGAAAGAACTATATTGTATTTGAAGAATTGTAGGCATCAACTGGGAATTTAACAGTAGGAAATGCTGTTTTACTTGGTGATACATAGTGGAGCCAGTAAAATTGATATTTGCGACAGTAAAATTCCCAATTGACGCCGACAACTCTTTAAATATAATACTGTTATTTCTATTCTAATGCAAAACAAAAATATTTCTATTTAGGATTAAGAAATTGTCTAAAATTTACAAATATTAAAATGATGTGAAATATTGTTGATGAATTTGGCACATTAAACGTCACAGAAAATTGTGATGTCATATGAAGCTTTACATTGTAGAATGTAAACACTGGACTTATTTTACAACATGTATGCTTTAATTAACTTATTAGTAGGCAATGTTTTTATTTTCTGTCATAATCTCATATTGTATTAACAAACATGTCTCATTCAAGGATTTAATATGGTGCCAATATGGTGCCATGTTCAGACCAGAAATCTTAGCCAATGAAAAGATATGTTATATAATAATTGCATTAGAATATTGGATGTTTACATCCATATCCATTATTACTAATAAATTTGTATTATATCACATTTACAATTTTGATGCAAAACTCTCATTTTAAAAAAAAGACGCAGAAAAATTAGCAGAAAAATTAGCACGGTTTATTTCCCTTATACACATTTATTCATGACATAATATTATTGCCATGTAATTAAAAATGACCTAAAAAAATAAATGACACAAATGATGTATATGAACAACAAAATAAAATGGGGGAAACACCAGTAATAAGATAATAAGCATGCCCAACATAAAAATGTAATAAAAGCCTGTTTTATCCAAACAATGAACCTTCTTCCATTACCAAATTGTATTATAGGGAATTAAATTATGATTTAAAGACAACATGTGATGTTTTTCATATTTATCAGCAATAATTACGCATCAAAATTTCATTTCAATATCATTTCATATTTAATCAAGACAAATGCAGTGTAAAATGTCATCAGCCTCAACCAACAAACAATCTTAAGGTCTACAAACTCACGGTAATCCTTTATAAAACTTCAGGGAGATGAAATGTGATAGATTACATGTATATGAATACCTTTTTGTTTTGTTGATATTGGTGGAATTGTTGACCAATCTCTGTTTAAACTTTCTGTTCTATTATTATACAGTCAAACCTGTATTAAGAGGTCACATTTGGGACAAAAAAAAATGTGGTCTTATAATTATAAAACAGGTGTCCTCTTAAAGGAGTTTCATTTTTATTCATGCGAAATTTTCTACGACAGAACAAGAAAAATGTGACCTTTTAAGGTAGTTGACTGCTTAATAGAGGTGACCATGTGGGCAGGTTTAACTGTACATCAATACAAACTTTAATAATTGTCTACTCCAAAATATCAGTCATATTCCATATAAAAGTTCATATTCATATAAATATATCCTTCCATTTAATAAAATTTTAGATATATTTTTCCAATATTTAAAACCCTTGGGTGAGTGAGTGGGTGAGTGATTTTTGTGAACCCTAAATCAACAATTTTTCTGCTGAATCATGGTAAAAACAAGTTACAATTTATAAAATGATAATGAAGTCCACTTTGTACTAGACCAACACATTAAGTTGGATTTTTATAGTGTTAGATCACAGAAACAACAGTCCAAGGGTAGACATGTCACTCCACTCTGACACATTTTATATAAATTATGTTAAACCATACTGATATTTAAGAAAGCATGCTTATCTGAGCAGATTCATTTAGTGCATGTACTTGCTGACAACCAATTACATGTATGAACCAGTTATATTTTATATTTCAACCAGTTTCAAATATTCTTTTCTATTTTTAGTAATCACCCCCCTAAAATTGGAAAAAATATGATTTTTTTTGCTTAAAATCATGATTTTTTACACGAAATACCCCAAACATTTTCGCGCCTCCCTCCGTTTGACCATTATTTTGAGTGCGCCCCCCACCTAACTGGAAATCCTGGATCTGCCCCTGGTAATGGCTGCCATCTTGGATTGAGATAATGGCTATCAGGTACACCTTTAAAGGGAACCACACTACAAGTGTTTTGTCTAAATTGGTTTAGTAGTTTCACAGCTAAAAATCCAAATATGAAAGATTAAATATAGGTGTATGATGCTAGTCTTCTCATTTTCCAATGATTAGAAACCTATTAAAATTCTGCTAAGACATTGGTAAATTGTATGAAATAAACAGAAATGACCTTGAACTCATAAATCTATTGCACTTTAAATCATCCAATGAAAATATGTCTAAATAGAATTATAAGTGCACAGGAATGATATTAGAACAGCAGTATGTTATCCAGTTAAGGTTTAGAAGACTTATTTTGTAAGCCTTTCACAGCAGATGTTCATTTTGACAAGATTTATTATGCAATAATGACATGTTAAACATATCACTAACCCTAACCTATCAATTTTAAGCACCTACAAGACCCTGACCTTGCCAATCTATCAACATGATAATATTCACTACATCATTTAATTCAAAGGCCTTAATTTTATACTATATTTCATAACTTTTCATCATCAACTATTTTTACAACTTGCAAAAATGATTGATGCCCATTTTATACACAGATGCATATTTTGTTTATTTTGATATAAAAAAAAACATTTATTCTAACAAATTCTGGTTGCATATGTTGAAAGACTGGCATACTAACATTTAAAAGAGCAGCATGACAGTCAACCCTTCTTATTTTTATGCACCTATCTGTGACATCAATTGCAGTTTTTGGAAACAGGTTCAGTTTTAAAACTTTTTTTTCCAGCATGTTGAGCAAACTTCACTGCCAGTAATGAAACTACATGTACATAAAATTATGTATTACCATTTTCTTTTTTGAAGTTGGTTAGGGGGTTAGGGTGTTTAATGCCCGTACCTACACAACCATTCGCAGGAATAAAACTGTAAATGTTGATAAAATTAAACATGTATTTATTGTATTGGTACTTCCAACAATATCAGAGTTTAAACATTAAAAACATGCTGTACACAACACACATAGATTAGCATATAAGGTTTGTGGGGACCTGGGGCAACTGCCCATGCATTAAGATGGCACTGGGGTGAGAGTGAGGGGGAAGGGGGCACATGACCCTCCACTTTCAATATTTTTTCTTGATTTTCATCAACAACAACAAAATTTAAAGCTTCCTCTTAAAGAATTACATGGATAATAAATAAGAAGTTTGGTACATGTACTAAAACAACTGTATATATAATGTTTCAGCTAGACTTTCAAATCTTTAGGACAAATGCCAGTTTTACCAAATTTTCTTCAGGACATATTCTTTAATAATTGAACTAATTTTTATAAAGTTCTTCAAGACAATTTGAGAAATAGGTGGGAAAATGTTCTGAGACCGGTGGCTAGCTGAATCACTGTATATACAAGGAGATGGCATAATTAGCTTGTTTCTGAATCCTACAATCCATATATTTATATTTGTGTTATCTTATATGTTTATTGAATGAATAAAAAAATATGTTTTAAACTTAAACTATACAAGAGCTAAGGCATATATTCTAATAGAAACAGTCTTATCACCTAGTTATGCTATGCTATAGAAATCAATAGGAGAAAATGATAACATTTTTGTAATTTTGATGACTCAACTTTATGAATCAACATTTCATTTTTTTTCATACAGCCATTGTAAAAATACCTTAAACATGGAAGAGGGACATTTAGCAGATTTGTCATTTACATAATAGGGCCATGATACCATAATTCATTTTCACACAATAAAATATCTGGTGTTTTGATGGCCAAATAATGAAATGTCCAAGGATATAAACTTTCTGCTTGACCAACTACATGTATCTGACATGCTTGGTGAACATACAAGATGGCCATTGGATAAATCATTGATTTTATTCAGTATATGTCATCTTTTATTGAAAGTATACTGGAGGTCTTTTTTATGTACCTCACAGGGACTGTCAGATTTTTCTGTTGTGACTTGATTTATGTACGAGACATCTTTAAAACAAATAAATTATGAATTTGTTGCTAAATAATGTAGGCTCTTAATTCATCTCAAAATGATTTGGTTTGGTTGATAGTGTTTAATGCCACTTTCAACAATATTTCAGTTATGTCGTGACGGTCAGTTTTATTGATGGAGGAAACCGGAGTACCTGGAGATAACCACAAACCATCCACAAGTCACTAACAAACATTATCACATAATGTTGTATTGAGTACATCTGGCCATGAACGGGGTTCAAACTCACAAATTTAGTGGTGATAGGCACTAATTGCACAGGTAGTTGTAAATCCAACTACCATACGATCACGACAGTCCCCCTATTTCAATATGAAACTGCACTTTCTTGACTATTGATATTGGGACCTGCAGCTCTATGTCTCCCCTGGCTTCATTCTTTGCTATTGAAGATTCAAAGCAAGGAGATCATAAAGTTTGGGAAATAGATACATTTTTATCCAAACAGAAATCTAAAGTTAAAAGAAAACACTGGGAAAAACAAGAAAACTAAAAGGATTGTGGAAAGTGGGTGTTTAATGCTCATGGAAGTCAGTTTGTTTGGCAGAAGAAATCACAGTACAAGTAGTTCTCGAGAAAAAATTATATTATTCATTAAGACATAGAGTCCTATGTTAAACCTAAATCAGACTTGAAATAAATATTAACAATTATAAGGTGTTTGGCTGTTTGCTTCATTTTGAACATTCCTACCAAGTCTGGTTTCAATTGGTCAAGTGGGAAGACCAATAATATTGCAAGTAATTATAGCAATAGATTTTTGAAAAATTACACAAAAAAGCCTTGTACAATGTAGTTCTATCTTATGAGTGTAATTTTCCATATTTGATGAATTCTTCCACACAGTTTATAAAAGTTTTAACTATTGGTTTCTATTGAATATTTAACAATAGTAAATCATATTTCATTTCCATAAGTTTGACAGAAAGTTTTGATAATTAAAATTTGCTTTAAAAAAAAATCCATAGTGATGTAGTAGAATTTACTCATAAAAAAATTTCCACTGTCCACAAAAATATTCATGAGGTCAATTTTTTGTGTTTTACGAAATAATTTGATTAAGAACAAAGGGTCAACAATTGCTAAAAAAAATAAATAAATAAACACTTTCAGACATACGTCATATGTCATGAGACCCAAAACAAAACCGTTTAAGGAGTGACTCTTCATAAAACATGTTTAATCTCCAACCGCATACTAACGTCAGTCAAGACTAATATGTAAAGCCGTAATTAGTAGAGTGTGACATCGAAAACATGTATTTAATAATAGGGTCAAGACCATTGGGCATTTGCCACAATAGAATTTAGACCACAAACGAGGGTCTATACCTCAGCTTCATTTATATCTAGAATTTAATGAAAAGAATTATAAAAACGACCATTGGGCATTTGCCACAGTAGAATTTAGACCAGGAATGAGGGTCTAATATACAGCAGATTCATCTATATCTAGAATTTAATGAAAATAATTATAATAACGATGAGTTTAATGAAAATAATTATAATAACAATGAGGGTCTATACATCATAGGGCTTTCAATATTTTTCAAGTCTACCAGTACTTCACTATTTACAGTCTGTATTTTTTTTTAATTAAAATTTGAAATATTTTCACGAATATCTTATACAACACTTTTAAAATCAGGAGGTACCAAAGACCATTTTAGGGTGCTAAAAGTACTTGGTACCTACCACCCCTTATTGAAAGGTTTGACATCAGCTTCATTTATATCTAGAATTTAATGAAAAGAATTATAATAGCATCTCTTAGGAATCTGTAGTAATTAATGGATTTCTACTAAGGCTTTAGAGGATACAATGGAGATTTTCTCAAAGCTTGGTTATTTACATACTCTAGAGTAAGGATGGTTACCTACAACTATAGCATGAGAAATATCAAGTGCAAAATAAAGTCCAACCTGTATTAAGAGGTCACCTTTGGGACCAAGAAAAGGTAGCCTTTTAAGACAGGTGACCTCTTAAAAGAAGAGCAGTTCATATGAAATTTTCTATGACAGGACAGGAAAAATGTGACCTCTTAAGACATGTGACTGCTTAATAGAGGTGACTGCATGGGCAGGTTTGACTGTACAAAATATAGTTCTGATTGTATCATTGGTTTTATGAATGATACATATTTTATAAAGGAATGCATTTGTTCAATTTAGACTAAATTTATTTGATCAGCAAGTACTACCTAATATTAGCAAGTAAAAAAATCATGCAGTGTGTCTATATAGCTAAGACAAAAAAAACTTTTGTTTAGGCTAAAAAATATAGTAAGGATTTCGAAGTTAAGGCAAATATTTTTATTTTCACCCAAATTATACAGGACAAGAATCTGACTTTAGTGCTTGTTCAAAAATGGCAATTAACTTGAGGGTAGGCAATACAATTAGGGTTGGAAGGGTTAGAGGAAATGCATGTGCGTTTTTTTCAGTTTGCCTTATATGTATGTATATTACACCTCCAGCAAACTTTGAACAAGGATATGATCTCGAAATAAAAAAAGAAAGAAGAAAAAATTAAACAAAAGCAGTAGAAAGCAAAATTCACTGAAAGATAACTAATTAAAATATGTATATGGCCTTTTGAGGTAAAAGAGTGAGTGATTATTGCTTTACAACAATGGAGAATTTTTTCAACTACATTTTTTTGTATACCAGTATCATCGTAAAAACAAGATACAATTTGATGAGATAATAACACGCTGAGTTGGATTTTGATAGTGCTAGCTCACTGAAACAACAGTTCACAGGTAGACATGTCGCTCCCCCCTGACACATTACTCTGAGTCTGAACCAACCAGTCTCTACTCTACTCCCCCCTGACACATTACTCTGAGTCTGATCCAACCAGTCTCTACTCTACTCCCCCCTGACACATTACTCTGAGTCTGAACCAACCAGTCTCTGTCGCTCCCCCCTGACACATTACTCTGAGTCTGAACCAACCAGTCTCTACTCTACTCCCTCCTGACACATTACTCTGAGTCTGAACCAACCAGTCTCTACTCTTACTCTTTAGTGTTGTGTGCTTAGTGGAGAAGAAACAGAGACCAATTATATAGTCTTAGGTTTAACTCTAACAGGCTTGAACCCATGATCTATCACACTCGAGGTGAGCATGCCAGCCATTACACCACCAATGCAGTTTTGATGCAGAAGAGGCCATGTGTAAGTAAAATTATTATGCTTTATCAATACAATACCACTGTTTATTTTTAGTTGTGATGAAATGTAGAGGAAACAAAAACTTGCATACTCAGCCATTTCTATGAGGCCTTTATGTCTGATTCATACATGTAATTGATGTTTAAATCAGTCCAGTTGGAAAATGATCTGAAGTTTATATGATACCGGTATGTAAATATTATAGTATCAAATTAAAAATATTTTTATCAGGCGATTCATGGTTGTCTTTTGTGTTTAATAACTGTATGTAGTTTAAATCTTATATCTGATTCTGTCAAGTAAAGTAATTGTTCATCAAGTAATTGTTTGCTGTCCTTCAAAATAAATAGAGTGAATCAAATATTTAAAACATAAAGAACATTGAATCTAGATCAATATGTTAAAATTGTTATTGAAAAGACAAAAAAATATTGTCAACTTTACACAAATATTGTAGCAAAGACTCACATATTATTATCAAATGATCTTTTTTTTTCAAATACAGTCAAATCTGCTAATAGTGGACACCTCTAGATAAAACAATAACTTGCATTATGTGACCTTAATTTTATTTCCCTTTACAGTGCATTTCTTATCAATTTAACTTGTATTAAGCAACCACCTATCTTAAGTGACCACACTTCAATGATCCTTTGGAAGGTCACACGATATAGGTATATGACTGTATGTTATTACAGACATGTACATGTGTACTTCTAAACCAAAACTATTTGGCAGGAGTGGGTTAGTGAAGTCTAACTACTTCATCATGGCATGTTTAAATACTGTACTTGATCACGTTTGTACTGAAAAACGTTTTTCATATTAATCCTACTTAAAATAATTAAAACTGTCCAAATGTGCTTGACCAACTTAATTCTTGGTAGGTTTTTTCTGTTAGTTTTATTTAACAAGGAAAGTTTTATTATGGTAAACATAGTTGAAAGTGACATTAAACTTCATTAATCAACCTATTATAGTAAACATACACAATTTTCACAGTTTTCTTGGTATTTTTTTGTACTTCCTTTTCACTATCCTTTTTTTTTACTTTCTGAGTATGTTTGTACTTATTATCCTTACAATTTTCACAAATTTACTTAAAAAAGTAGATATCAAATTTAGTGTGCACAACACGTTTCTGGAATAACCTTCATCAGGTACACTCAAAATCTAAAGGCTGGAAAGACAAATAATTTTAAGTTTTGGGAGCAATAAAGCCATAGGGCCTAAACAGGATAGACAAAAACAGCTAAGGTCACCAATGCCTGAGGGAGGAAAACCTTAGTTTGATCATCTATGTCTGAGGGAGGAGAACCTTAGTTTTATATCTGAGGGAGGAAAACCTTAGTTTGATCACCTATGTCTGAGGGAGGAGAACCTTAGTTTGATCACCTTTGCCTGGGGGAGGAGAACCTTAGTTTTATTGATAATTACATTATTTAGGAACAGTAAATTTCAGTAATAATATATCTATTTACCATGTCAGTACCAACTTGCTATTGTTGATTAACAAATTCATGACCTGTTTTTCCTTATTAGTTTGTTTACAACAAAAATTAGTATACTATATATCAACAAATTACTTTCCTCATTTGTAATAATTATAAAATGATGTTTTTATTAGTATTATTACTATAAAGCTTGTTTATCTCAAGTTTGACAGAGGGCTGGGTGTGTATAGTGTTGATCATTACTGTTTAAGGTTTTATTTTCAGTGTACAATATATTTATAATTATGTCGGAAGTAGTGTATCGGGCCTTTATAGCGCTATTGCCCCCTATGCTAAACCATTTTTCCCTCCTGAATTGTGCAGTCAGCCGTAATTAGTCACGGCTGACTGCACAATTGAGGAAGGAAAAATGGTTTAACAGAGGAGGCAATAGTGCTATAAAGGCCTGATACACTACTGTTGGAACAGTAGACAACTTTCAACCTTATGCATGTTGTATATGTAAGTATTGGGCTGTAGATAAACAATACTGTACACTAACAATAAATGGTAAAACCTCTAAAAGGTCTACAATATATACAGTATACATATAAAAGTCATTCCTTCTTACATATCTCGATACATTTCATATTAAAAGGAGTTTTTAATGCAATTTTGATCATGATGTATTTTTTACTATTAAATGGTAGTTTTCATGTTCTTGTTTTCACAAATTTATTTTGACATGTGATTTGAAAGGAATAGTAAGTTTAAAATTAAATTGAATTTCTTAGGTTATTATTCATTCTAAGTAAAAAAAAACTTCACAAGAATGTTTTGAAAATAATTTATCATTCTAATTTTGCAAGGAATTCCTCTTCTTTCTTTTTAAATCTGTGTGTTATTTGATTTGCTGTAAAATTGTTAGTCAGAACTAATTAAAATGACTAATTCATGACTAGGACGATTTCTTTGTCAGTTGACCGATGGGTGATGAATATCAGAGTGTGATCAGCCGTGGATTTCCGACAATGACATACTAGTAAATGACAGTAATATCCTCAGTAGGATTATGTATTTCAGGTGTCTAACATCACTTTCAACGAAATTTCAGTAACATCGTGGCAATCGGTCTCATTGAACGAAAAAACCTTGACCAGTCATAATGATAATTTCCATCAAATAATGTGGTATCAAGTACACCTGGCCATGGGTCAAGATACACTCACATCAGCTCAAGCAGCAGTGATGGAGACCACCTACAATGACTATAAGTGTGATATTTTTATGAATATATAAAATGAGGTAATTTAAATACAAATTCGGACAGATCTAACATCATGATAATGGCAAATTTTCAGATTAAAAAAATCTTACTTTTTAAAAGCAAACTCTACTGTATAGTTCTAGCTGACAAAAACATTATAAACTGATTATAAGGTAAACAATTACAACCTGTTTAATGTTACATCTATTTAAGTTGACAGGACAATAATTAGATAATCTTTAAAAAGCAGACTTTAAATTTGGGAAAAATTACTCAAGAATGAACCATGGACAATAGAAATCTAATATTAAAAGTGACTGGCCTGTAAAACCTTAAGAAAACAAAATTAATCTCTTCCAAAAAATAGATGATTCAATACAAGTAATTAGGGAGATGACTTAACAAGTTTCTAGAGAACTACACTACAAGATACTTTCATATGAGACTACAAAGATGCCAACTAGGAGCTAATTCAATATTAAATTATCTGACTAAACCAGTATAGATAAGATATGACTCCAGACATTCTTTAATGTGTGGTTTCTATAACCAGTTAAGATTAGAAATGAAGCTATTTACCAAAAGAAAATATCATATACATACATTACATGTAAATTGTACTTAGATTTCAAATGTCTATTCAGTACATTTGTATTGAACGAAAGTCAAAAGTCTGTATCAAGGAAGGGCAGTGCATCATATGCATAATCAATCTTGTCCAAAAGTTCAAAAGTGAAGGAGTTTGTATCAAGGAAAGGCAATACATATCATGCCTAGTCCAAATGTCCAGGAGTTTGTATCAAGGAAAGGCACTGCATCACATGCCTAGTCCAACAGTCCAGGGGTTTGTGTCAAGGAAAGGCACTGCATCACATGTCTTGTCCAAATGTCCAGGAGTTTGTATCAATGAAAGGCAATGTATCACATGCCTAGTCCAAAAGTCCAGGAGTTTGTGTCAAGGAAAGGCAAAGATATCATGCCTAGTCCAAAAGTCCAGGAGTTTGAAATTGTGTCAAGGAAAGGCAATGAATATCATGCCTAGTCCAAAAGTCCAGGAGTTTGTGTCAAGGAAAGGCAATGCATCACATGCCTAGTCCAACAGTCCAGGGGTTTGTGTCAAGGAAAGGTAATGCATCACATGCCTAGTCCAAAAGTCCAGGGGTTTGTGTCAAGGAAAGGCACTGCATCACATGTCTTGTCCAAATGTCCAGGAGTTTGTACCAAGGAGTTAGTCTAATCAACAAGTCCAGGAGTTTGTACCAAGGAGTCAGTCTAGTCAACAAGTCCAGGAGTTTGTGTCAAGGAAAGGCAATACATATCATGCCAAGTCAGTCTAGTCAACAAGTCCAGGAGTTTGTGTCAAGGAAAGGCAATGCATCACATTCCTAGTCAGTCTAGTCAACAAGTCCAGGAGTTTGTGTCAAGGAAAGGCAATACATATCATGCCAAGTCAGTCTAGTCAACAGGTCCAGGAGTTTGTGTCAAGGAAAGGCAATACATATGCCAAGTCAGTCTAGTCAACAGGTCCAGGAGTTTGTGTCAAGGAAAGGCAATACATATCATGCCAAGTCAGTCTAGTCAACAAGTCCAGGAGTTTGTGTCAAGGACAGGCAATGCATGTCAATAGCTACATTATTAATATTAATGTGAATTTAAAATAATTTCAAACTGAAAAATTAATTTCAAGTTTAAAATATTTAGAATTTCCTTTCTAATGAAACTTTAATTACTGGTATTTTAAAGACTGAATAGAGTTTCTAAATATCAGATACCATCAGTTATAAGTGGAATATTGAATAAAATTTATCTTTTAGGCCATCTACATAAAATAGTTGGCTTACTGTGTTACCTGACTGACTCATCAAATTTGTTCCTACCTCAATTTTTTTTTTCAATTTGTTTTATAATATCAATGCAAGCTTGCAATTGTTTTAACTACAAAAATATGTCTTTTTTTTTTTTTTGAAGGAAAAAAATTAATTACTAATTACAAACCCACTTCTCAAATTGTGGGTTGTGAAAGATCAAACCAACTATTTTTCAATGGTGGCCCTACTAGCAATTAGATTTTTAAGCTTCTAAAAATATTTAATCTGGATTTACGAAAATTATAAACTGATTTAAACGATCATTAGATTAATTACTAGTAATTCAAATTCCTCCCAGTATTAAGTTTGGCAATACTTCTTAGCCTTAATGTTAGAAACATAAATTTGTGCATTGTTTATGTAGAAATTGTTTCAGGTCACGATCAACTAAAAAGAAATTTAAATATTAATCTTTGTTCTTACTCTAAGAAAATGTAACTATCATGTGTATACAATACATGTGACTGTACTTATTGTAATCTGTATAAATTGTTGTGTAATTGTGATGATATTGTTGACATCCAATAATTAAGCCGATATTTTTTTTATGTCCACTAATTATGACCTTTATTAAATAGTTTGTTATTAAAGAATGTCAGAACACAGGTATCAAATAAACCCAATACAATAATATCTGGAAAAACTGTAAACAACCTCTGGCATATTGTAAGATAATCCAAATATTTGTAACCACAACTCATCATCAATTTTTCTATAAAAAATATCCAAAAATTTCAAAAATTTTCAGTAAAAAAGCCCTGAAAATATATGTAAAAATGTAGAAAAGTGACAGGTCACCAGCTGACAGGAACAACTGTCTCCATGTTAGGTTGATTTATGGTGTTTAACACCACTTTTAACTATATTTCAGTCATATCATGGTAGTCACTTTTATTGATGGAGGAAACTTGAGTACACACAGAAAACTACCGACCTGTTGCAAGTCACTGATAAACCTTATCGCATAATTTTGTGAGTGGGATTCAAACTCACAGCGATAGTGGTGATAGGCACTGATTGCATATGTAGTTATACATCCAACTACCATACGATCATAACCACAACGGCCCCCTTTTAAAACAGGAGAATACAGTCAATGGTTTTCACTACAATAGGAGAATACAGTCAGTGGCTTTCCCTACAAAAGGAGAATACAGTCAGTGGCTTTCCCTACAATAGGAGAATACAGTCAATGGCTTTCCCTACAATAGGAGAATACAGTCAGTGGCTTTCCCTACA
>MJUT01057709.1:151610-198048 GCA_002080005.1 Gigantidas platifrons
ACAGTGATTTGTTATATAGAGGTGTCCTTTCTAGACAGTGATTTGTTATATAGAGGTGTCCTTTTAAGGCAGGTTTGACTGTATCTCTAATATCAGGCGAATAATAAAATTCTAGTTTATCCAACCAGATCCATGAGTGTTGGATATATGGGTAGATACAGTAGGTGAAAAAAAACAATTTCAAATGCTTTGTGTCAAGCAAATTGTGTTTTATTTAATTGGTAAAAAATACCTTGGCCTTTATGGTGGTATCATCTATTTCTAAGAAATTAAATTAGGGCTTTCAAAAATATTTAGCAATATTTTTTCTTTTATTGGCTTTACCACACAATATTGTTTTATTATATTTTGACAACCATTTTTTTTTCTCATACAAAATTTATTAAATGTTATGGTGTGATTACCATAAAATGTCTCATTATATATAATATCTATATACCCTCTATTCAGAAAACATTTTAGCTTGCAACTACAAAGCATGTCCTTTAAACAGGCATAGAATTATGATATACAATGTATATAATTAAATTGTTGGACTATATCTTCACTGTCAAACATTACCCTTTAATAGTTACATTAGGTAAAAAAAATATTAATACTTGTGTTTCTGCTAACCCTTACCGACCCTAGTTCTTAGTGCCTAGCCTAAGGATATAATTGCTATTTTTTAGACAAGCACTGTTAAGGTAAGATTTTTGTCCTGTATAACACTGGAAAAAGTAAACAGAAATAAAAAAAAGTTTGCCTACCTCCCTTCCCTATTATTATTTTCAAGAATGTTAGCAGAAAAAGGGATTGGGGGTGGGGGGAGGGGGCTTGCAATGAAGACATAGGATTTCTTTAGTTTTATTGCTTTTAAATTACTAAGAAAGCATCACAATTTCAACATTTAAACATTTTATTTATTAAGCAATCTCTACTTTGAATTGAAAGCAGTAGTCTGTTAACTTATGGCCAAAATGTGATACAGTAAAACCTGTTTAAACTGGAACACTAAATTCTAAATAAAGACCCACTGTAGTAAATCTTTGTTACATAATTTAACATGCATAAACTGAACATCTGTCTATTCTGAACACAAAAGCTGGTCTTAAAGGAGAATGAAACCAATGGATGATTTGGGGTTTCAAAATTTCTAAATGTCCATCCATTTTGATGGAATTCCAAAAATGATATTATTGTTTTGATGAAGTTAAGCTGAACAGGTAAATCAGAATAGATGGATTTATGTCACTGATAAGGGGAAAATGGCAGCCTGCATGCTTAGTGGGAAATTTAAAATCAATAAGATGTAAACCTGCTTTAACACCAGCCCTTGTAAAATTTTCATTAAAAAAAGTCATATTTTCATTTTTTATTAGTTCTAAATTCTGTAAAACCCCCAAATCAACAGTTGGTTTCGTTTTCCTTTAAGGAGATTTGGTCTAGACAGATTTTACTGTAATAAAGTTGTACTTGATATTGCAGGGATTCTTGCAGGAAAATAAATTGATGTGTCCCAACCAAAAAGTCATGAGTCCCAATGGTATATCCTTTGTTTTATTGTTTGTAAAAAATGATGAATCTGAAACATAAGTAATGAGTGCAGGACTCATCTATGCAAGTTGCAAGTATATTTTGTATCACTAATATTTTGTGATATACCGGTAGATATTGTCACTGTTAATCCTGCTAAATGACTAGATCAGACATACATGTACATCTTTTCTTTCGTCTTATATCTTTTTCTACTTATCTGAAAATTAATTACATATGCAGGCTACATTACATTAGTCTAGATGTATTCTCTACAGAATACAAGGCTGAAGTCATACCTACATTACAGGATAGTTATCTATATATACATATGCTGTATGTAAACAATAGATTGGGCTTTATATATAAATACATTACATATAGAAATATATACACATGCTATTTAAAAATTAATGACCATCATCTAACCTGAATGTCTGCCAAGGTATTAGTGAAGAATTCTCGTACATCTTCAAATGGACATTGATGAGCCAGTCTGATGAAATCTGGAAGATGTTCTATTAGGAGTGGATGAGATCCATTATGAGATCCGTTACATATTGATATGCTGTTTGTAGGACTACCATATCCCTCTATCCACGAATCCACCAACTTCGCTATCATGTTAAGACCCTGCTTCCTGATCCCTTCATTACGAGTGGACAAACAATGGACAAAACGGAGTGATTCTTCACCGCGTACTTCACTGGCCATGTATCTCTCTATAAGTTAAAAATACAACAAAAAAACATATAAATATGAGGATTTTGTACACATGTTGTTATGGTTATTTTCCAGTGTCATATTGTAGCAACAATGACCTATCTAATATCTAACACTGATAACTTGAATATTTTGTTTATCATGATCAGGATACAAATTGTGTATCAATGTCAACAAAACTCTTTCTGCAGTGTATCATATTATATACATTTTATGTACCTTATCAAACAACAGTTTTATCAATGTTTTACATTTCAGTATTACATGTTTACAGTTTTGTAGGCTTTTGTTTGTTTGATGGTGTTTAATGTCACTTTCAACAATATTTCTGTTATATTGGTGGAGGAAACCAGAGGACACAGAGAAAACCACCAACCTATTGAAATAGTTTGAGTCGCACGGAGGATGGATGACAAAAATCAAGATCATTTGACCCTTTGGGTCAGGTGAGCTAATAAATATGATAGCTTGAAAAAAACTATGCATATATTACGACAAATTTTTGTATCAAAGTATTGAAACAAGAGCTGGTCAGACTTATTAACACCTGATTGTACATCATGTATAATTGTTTGATTTGAACATGTATAAAAATATCTATGACATTTGTAACTGATGCAATAATCTTCCTCTTACATGTACAAGGTTATTCCTATGAAAGGCAATCCCTCTAATCAGGCCAGATACAGTTGTCTTCCTCGTACATGTATTAGATCACTCACATTAAAGGCAATCCCTCTAATCAGGCCAGATACAGTTGTCTTCCTCGTACATGTATTAGGTCACTCACATTAAAGGCAATCCCTCTAATCAGGCCAGATACAGTTGTCTTCCTCGTACATGTATTAGTCACTCACATTAAAGGCAATCCCTCTAATCAGGCCATATTTCAAATCCATTGAGATAATAAATACAATTAAATTGCCCCCCCACCCCCTCCCTTAAAAGGACATTTTTTTTTGCAGAAGGGAGGATCTTATAAAAGGGGGACTACTGTACACGTGTTTGATTTGAAGTCAGCTGGTTTACATGTAAATTAAAACAATGGGTGTTGAACTTCAATTTTAAATGTGGTGCCATCTACAAATGTATATTTGTTATTGAACGAAATTAAAGTTTCTTTAAACTGAATAGATTATTTTTCAAGAAAATTACTTTCAAAATGCTTAATGGATAGGATAGATTTCAATATGAATAAACACGATATCAACATTTTCATAAATGACACATGACAAAAATATGCAGGCGACATAGGGCAACTCATAAATTTTACAAGGGGACTTGATCTTCGCTTTTGACCATGGAGAACGTGAATTCAACCTCCATAAGGTGATTTATTCACCTGAATCACCCTCTAATGTGAGCCCTGAAATTTGTTGTTTTATGCCAAATGAACAATTCTTCGTCTATACCAAGGCGAGAACAAGTTACATTCGATGAGCTGATCTCCACTTTATAATAAACCGACACTTTCAATTGGATTTTTATAGGGCTAGCTCACTAAAACTACAGTACATGGATAGACATGTCGCTCCACTTGGAAACATGACCTTAATTCCGAGCAAACCCCTCTTTGCTTTTATTCCTAAATGCTGCATGCTTAAATTAGTGAGGAGGCAGCAAATATCTATTCACAGTCTTTGGTTTGACCCGACCGGGGTTCAACCTCATGATCTCCTGCTGTTGTTGACAAATGAAAAACCAACTGCCATACAACTACATGTACCTAGAATTCCCCTTACATTAAATAAATTATTAATTAGTATCTCCTCATCTCCACACTAATCAGGAAGTACAGTGCATAAAGGAGTAAGGGTAATGACTGGTTAGCTTGGAATCAGGATGTGTCAGAGTGGGACGACATCCGATAACTGTTTTTTATTTACTTTTTATTTGAATTTTGTATATGTAGAAATTCGGTGCAGATAGCACAATGATGGTCAATTAACAATGAAGCTGCAAATTCATCAGCATGACAAGAGTGGCTTGTGTCAATGTATAGTTGTCTGCAATCGAACACATCATGTGGCGGAGAAAACATTAGGTAGTCCTATGTCCAAAAATACTGCAAAAGTGAAAATGGTTCACGAAAAAATAAACCGATTTGTTTACATTTTTCTTGATTTTTAGAGTAGGGTTATGGTGTTTAATGCCACTTTCAACAATATTTCAGTTATATCGTGGCGGCCAGTTTTATTGGGGAAAGAAACTGGAGTTCCTGGAAAAAAACACTGACCTGCAGCAAGTCATTGATAAAATTTATCACATAAAGTTTTATCGAGTAAACCTCGCCACATGCGGGATTCGAACTCACAACCGAAGTGGTGATAGGCACTGATTGCACAAGTAGTTGTAAATCCAACTACCATACAATCACGACCACAAGAGCCTTCTCTTTTTATATTACATCAGACACTATTTTCTTACCTTTGATTGTATGGAAATTTTCTATTGATATAATGTCTAGTGTCTGTTAGTTTATATGTTCATAAGAATGGTATTTAATAGGTTTACAAATAGCCTCTGTTCTGTTAGTGTAAATCTCCTTTGGGTCAGTTAGTACAGATTTGGCCTACAATATGCGATTCCTGTGATCAAATCCCATCGTATGATCCAATATTACATGAAATGATTGTCTATATAAGACATTAGATGTCCCCACAACAGTGTGTCAATGCTCAGCTCCTGTGGAGGCTGTGCCGGTTGTGGTCATTGTGACTATACGTGCTGTGGACCGTCAATGGAATGTGACTAATAAATCCACCTTGTCTAGGTGTGTCCACGAACAACAAAAATAAGATGTTTACAAAACATAAAACAACATGTACCATTGATTACCCAAAGCATAAGTGGTGTATTTCACAAATCAGCTGATGTGACATGTCATTCATTAAAAGTGCAACGTTGTAGATGGGGGTTTTCCACATGTGCAGAAGGTCCTAACCCTTTCTTCAGTACAGTTTATAAAAATTAAACATGTGCAGTGTCTTACCTTTACATTTGTTGAAGCTAACAACAATTTAGAGTTTTGTTATTCGTTAAATTCGAGATAAAAACGAATACACTGATCTAATTATAGTTTATAACGCCTGACGTCCTTAGTGAAACTTTATCAACAGAAAAAACCAGAGAGAATACGAATATCTGATATAAATGTCCTTGACATACATGTGGGCGGAGCTTACCTATTAATGGACCAATTAAATTTACATGCTGACTCGTCAGTTCTTCCGATGAAAAAAAAAGGGGGGGGGGTAAAAAAATCTCTCACTAAAATGCACAGTAATATCCTTTTACTCATTAGGGCATGAACTGCCTGTGTTTATGCATATTTGTATAGTTTCTAAGTTTTGCTTTGAATATTCACATACTGTAAAATATAGATAATCTCACTCTCAAGTCGGAACGACCATTTATTTTTTTATGGGGGCGGGGTCTTTTAATTTCTATCGCCAAATTTTATAAGACAAAAATCTTGATTTTCCAATTTGACTTTTTCTTCTTTTCAATTTTTCCATTGTGAACTCTCCATTTATATGTAGTAACATTTCAGCAGCACCTGCATATTTCAGAGCTTGTGGTTCCTATCTGGATTTCCTTGATAGAAGGTTGTTGCTAACAAAAAAGCTACTGCAGCAAGGGTTCCTATTGGTTAAGTTAAAGTCATCACTTCCAAAGTTTGACGGTTGCCACCATGCCTATGGAATAGCTGCGTCACTAATGACCACGGATATGTTCCACTTGTCGTAAACACTTTCCTTTCCTCGTTTATGACCTATCACCGGGTTTGTAACCAGATTAACACGACGGGTGCAACTATTGGAGCAGGAACTGCTTACCCTTCCGCAGCACCTGAGTTCAACCGCGGTTTTTAGTGAGGTTCGTGTTGCTCGATCAGTGCTGGATTTACCGTTGTGCTTAGGTGTGCTTAGGTGTGCTTAAGCACAGGGCCACTTTGGTCAGGGGGTCCATCTTCCTGCCAAAATAATTTTTTAAGATGGATTTTTGCTTATGTGGTGCAATTTTAATATTTCTAAATTTCCTGAGCATGTATGCCTGACTGTCTGTATTGTTTGTCCTTTTTATTTTGGCCATTGTGTTATCTGTCCTTCGATTTACGGATTCTGTTTACCCCTTTGGTATCTTCAAGCTCTTCTTAATGCTTCAAATGTGCTCTGTCCCTCATTTAATAGTCCAATCATGATCAGCTATGTGTGTTTAACATCACATTCAACATCATGGTCTATTGTTTAAAAAAATTCTGGATCCGAAAACATATCTTCCAAACACCACCACCACAATATAAAGTTTTAAATCGTTTACTTTTAACGTTTTTTGTTAGGATCCCCCCACCCCCACCCCAAACCACCACCACCACCACCACCACCATCACACACGCACACAGTAAAAAAGCATAAAAAATGTAAAAGTAAAGGATTGGAAACGTATGGAACCTTTTGGAATCATAGGATTAGTGTACTACTCTTTCGTTTATTAACATTAATTGAAAGCTGCAATACCCAATGACTTTACCTCCACAATATAGCTGAAATATTGCTAAAGTTGGTGTTAAACACCAATCAATCAACCAAGGACTTTATCTTATGAATTTTATGGAATTTCTGGCTTTTCAGGTCGTCGTCAAATATAAGAAAAAAGAAAATACCATTTGTTGATTTGAACGGATTAACTGCTTTTATCAAATATGCCTGGTAGGTCATTGAAATATGAATTAAACAAAAATGGGTTAATCTGTCCCATTGTTGGACACCCGTATCAATTAAAACAAGTTCAGACAAGTTTGGTTCAGCTTTAACATATGATTCTGTATGTTTATACAAATGTTTAATCACATTATAACGATTCTGCATTGTCATTTTATTGGATATTAACTCAAATAACAGACATGGGCAATCATATACATTATTTTAACTATACGTATATACTAGTATATGGAAACTTGCGGAAATGTGCATGCTTACTTCAATAACTACCTATCTTTTGAAGGGAGAGGGGCCGAGTCTCATTCAGATTTATGAAAACCTTGTCAAAATGTTATTCCACATTCCTGAACAAATGTAGATTCCCAGATCCCGATTGTTTGAGTACTTCTCTGCAGATTAAAGTGTCAATCCAGGCGTCTAGAAAATACCTTTCTTATATTACATCATCATAGACAAAGGCCATATTATGAGCGTTCGTCGATCATTGCTTTGTACCTCCTTAGATTTTCACCAGATAATATTACTGGTCAAAGCTGGCAGTTCTGCTGCTTCAGTTGGGTGGCCCCTTAAAATGTGTCGGACGGCCCAAGCACCAAGATGGTCAACAGTAGTTATTTTGACACCGGCCTTTTGCGATTTTGCAAATTATAATAATTTACAAAACAAAATTGTATTAAAAACCTCTTTTTCTGTAAAACCACTTAGCCACAGTAGACAAAACTCTGCAGGGATAGTTCTGATGTGGTCTCCTTAAGAAATTGTGTTGAGGTTTCCATCAAGGATTTCTCCAACAAAAAAATGACCAGAACTTCTACATTTTACGTTGAAAATTAGAATTAATCTGTGTAATGTACGAGTTTTAAAACATATATAACAGATTTCTTATGTTATTTACAGCTTTACCAATTATGCAAATTACGTCTACAAGTATATATATCGAGACATTATTTTTCCGAAAAAACTGAGGCAAATTATATACCATTTTTTTTTTCAGAGATGGTTCATGGACGATGCCTTTTTAAAATCACCATGACAGTCATGTCTTCTATCAAAATGGATTCCATTACCATAATTGGAAACTTCTGGAAATGACCAGAACAATTAACTATTAATATGTAATTGGTCACGTTTTGATTTTGTATCTTCTTATAGGGACAAGATCATGTATTATCATTTGAACCAAGTTTAATAATTTGATGTAAACTGAATACGAGTTGAATGAATCTGGTCGATGACTATTGAGTGAGTGAGTGAGTGAGTGGTTATTGTTTAATGCTAAACGAACAATTATTTTAGCTATATCATGGCGAGAACCAGCTGCATTTTTGTATATTCAATGAGATGATGATGATGTCCTCTTTGCACTATAGACCATATGGAGTTTTCTATATATAATGCTAGCTCACTGAAGCAACAGTCCGCGGGTAGACATGTCGCTCCACTCAAACACATTATTCCGATTCCTAACCAACCAGTCTTTGCTCTTTCTCCTGAATGTTGCGTGCTTTTCGGAGAAGCAACAAATACCAATTTTACAGTTTTTCGTTTGACCCAATCGGGGCTGGAATCCACGATCTACCTCATTCGAGGGAAACATCTAACCATCACATGCACTCGTGGCACGGACTTACCACCCCCTTTTTTTCTAACTTTCTGTTTACAAATTTATTTTCAATAAGATTTCTTCCTGAACAAATGTAGATTCCCAGATCCCGATTGTTTGAGTACTTCTCTGCAGATTAAAGTGTCAATCTTATGTTAATATCAAATTGCATGTGTCGACCCTATAGTTACTAATAATCCATAAGATTATATGAATATTGAGACGAACAAGTTAAAATAACGAAAAAGAGATGAAATAATAAAGAAATAAAGAAATCTTATTGAAAATAAATTTGTAAACAGAAAGTTAGAAAAGGGGGGGGGGGGTGGTAAGTCCGTGCCACGAGCGCCTGTGCTAACACCATCGACGAGGTTAGTTTTTGACATAGAAATCACGTTTTGTAAAGAGTGTATGTACCACGATGTCCAATAAATATATTTCATTGCCACACAATAAATAAGTCGGATAGTATAGTTATAATTAATGTGACGATTTGACGCATTTTTTCTTTGTTATAAATAAAAACACATCAATAAAACATGACAAACAAACAAAATGACTGGTAGGATTTCATTTTGAAAGTACATGTACACTACAGAATATGTTAGGTGCTACACCATGTTTTCAATCCGGTTAAGGATATTAGTTATAAAAATAAAATGGTATGTTATTCCTGGCTTATGGCATCTAACACCTACAATTATCATTTAAATTATCTAGTCATTTTTTTCTTCACTATACAGCAGGATTCCGTAATCACCATTGACGTATATAGTGTGATACAATTAAAAATAGTATATTATAACAGATTTTGGTAACTGTGTCCTTCACCTTCGATCAACAATAAAAGAAAATGTCCTTTTGGTTGTCATCTTAGATGAAATATTGATCAGAAGGTCGATCACCTGCTTAAATCATTCCCTTGAAGGGTTGAGCACCTATATATTGTAGACATTATACACATGTGGTCAAATCAACCATATACGAGGAGAGGGTTTGATGTCCTATTAACCAACCCCCTTTCACCCCCCCCATCCGAAGAAAAACAACAGAAACAAAAAAAAACCGCACATTTACGTGGATGTTCCAGCACACGATGGACATCTCCTCCGGTGTCTGTTGTTCTGTACACAGTGGCTCTGTATGATTTCACAGGTTTATCCAGAACATGGCCATGCAATTTCTCTAGAATTATCTAGATGATGATTTGATTGATTTTTTGGTGTTTAACGCCACTTTGGTAATATTTCAGCTATATCATGGCGACCAGTATTAATTTAGTGGTGGTAGAAGCCGGAGGACCCGGCCAGAGAGAACCACCGACCATGGGCAAGCAACTGGTAAACTTTTATCACTTGCGACTGTGAGTCGAGTACACCCTTTTCTGTAATTTACAAAGCCGGGCGAACCCACACCGTATTGATGATAGGCTTGTATGAGTTGTTAGTTAACCCAACTACCTAACTCATTGAGCCACCCGGGCCATTATAATTATCTAGATCGGTGTCATTTGCTAACTGTATTACACTTGGCATTCTTTTAATTCCAGTAGTCTATAATATCTTCCAATGTAATATTCCTCCTGTACTAAATGCCTTTTGGAGCTTTGTTTGTGTACATGAGATTCCTGTCCGTAGGGGAAACGTATCTTGAACAGGGGCAATATTTTCTCACATAGGTGTTTTTTGGCAATGCATTTATGGTGTCTCGTGAACAGGATCTGATTTAACACGGTCAATGGGCACAAATACAGCTAAATATTTACCCCACCCCCTACTTGGATAGCGTTAACTAATGTAATTGGCTATAAGTACTTCTCGTCAGTCCTATTCTGCACTTGCTGATGTGACATCTGACGTGGTTCTCAAGGAAACCTTTTTATTTTTAAATCCTTATTATTTCTGATAAATTTCTCAGAACCACCACTCATTTTTCCATCTGAATAAACATGTTGTCTAAGGCCTGGGGAAATCTTTCGTGTGCTAACTTGTAAAGTGTATATTAATAGAACTGATTAGCTCTTACATATTTATAGAAGCATCAGTACAAATAGGTTATTAATATTCCGATAATAAGAAATATGAACTTTAAGATTAATTAATCCAGAGGCTCACAAGGTCTTACTTTGCACATCCTGATTTAAAGTGCAGTATGTGTTTAGAAGTAATATATAGTATAAATGCATGCACTGGTAAAATTAGATACTTGTACAATATTTTTGAAAGTCCCATGTACATTGTAGTATTACTATCCTAATTTATCATTCAATGATTTTCATTTATGTACAGGCAGGGTTGTCTTAACAGCATTATAGACCGGGGCAAAATAGTGCGCTGGGATCCCTACCTACACAACCACTCATGCACAGGGGAAAAAATGTAAATAGTAAAAATATAATTAAACATACATTTATTGTATTGGTACTTCCAACAAAATCATATTGTTTAAATATTAAATAACATGCCGCACACAACATACATAGATTAGCATGGGGTCCCTATGCATGCGGGCCCCCGGGCAACTGAACAGTGTACCCATCCGTTAAGATGGCACTGTGTACAGGATGGGTTCAGTCAGATCTGTGGTATATTGTATTTTTTAAACATTTTCCTGTAGTTCGGTGGCTATTCTTGAGTTTCTGTTTAACATTAAAAACGTTGTTTAGGATCACCTACTATTTCTATTCAGCACTCAATTTTCGAAACCTTAATATTTCTATATACATGTATATACATTTGTATAAGTTTCCAGCATGTCATAATACTTTTCCCATCTGAACAAAAGATGTCCTCATATACTGGGGAAAACCAATAAAGTGTGAAAATAGAACTACATGTAATTAACTAGTCACTTGTATCTTGTATCCAATATATTAATGGAATATTCAGTACAAGTAGTTTAATATTCTGATGACAAGAAACGAACACTAAAATAGAGAAATCCAGAGGCTCACTGGAGTTTGCTTTCATACCATGAGTTTAAGTGGATGTTACAGGCACATGTAAAACCAGAGACAGCACAAACAATCTGAAAGTCCCCTGTAGCACAACTGAGCATGTTTCGATAGCCTTGTTCTAAATTATTAATATATTATCCAATGGTCATTTATGTACAGTGTGGGTTCAATCAGTTCTGTGGTTTCTGAGAAGACACTTCTACCACTACTTTTCTACATTATATTACTTTTAAACATTTTTCTGTAGTCTGGTGGCTATTCCTTTGTTTCTGATCAATATTAGAAACTTATTAAGGGCCATCTTGACTTTCCATTCTGCAATTAATTTTTAAACAAATTCTCAGCATCATCACAATGACTTTCCATCTAAACAAAGATGTCATCCAATGCCTAAGAAAATCTGATAAACTATAAAAATAGAACCGACTAAGCACATCACCTGTATCTTACATATTTATGGAATCTTCAGTGTAAATAGGTTATTAATATTCTGATAACAATCAAAGTGAACTTAAGATAGATACAGAAGCTTTCACCTGTGTACCTTACACACTCTGGGTTGAGGTGGGTGTTTATAAAGTGCCAATATATACATGTACAGGTACTAGTATAACTAGAGACTGCAGGAACATTTTTGAAAGTCTTTCCTAGCACAACATGACTTGGCTAATCCAAATTAGAAAATCTTGCAAGAGTTCCTTATGGCACCCCTACCCAAAAAATCAATGGAATTTGCATATTTAATAATAGGCATAATAATTTAATGATTTTGATCATAAAAGGTTAGGGTTAGGGTAATTATACTATTTTTGGGTGGGGGTGCCATTAGGAACTCTTTCCAAAAACCTTGTAGAAGAGGACATTGAGCTTCTATTCAGCACAGTTTTCTTGATGTACATTTAAAAAATATTCCTGCAGTTTTTTTGTATCATTTGTTTATATCTGTAATGCCACTGGAGATTCAATTATCAAGAGGGGAAGGGTAGAGTTGACATTAACTGGTTTAACCCAGTCACATTTTTGTGCTTGTCCAAGCGAGGATCTGGATTTCCAATGTCTACATCCTTTTATTTTGTGTTCAGTGGGTTGAAGTGAGAGAGGATTGTTTGGTTGATATTGGTTTAATTGTTGACCATCACTTATTTAACTGTCTTTTGTTTGGTTGATATTGGTTTAATTGTTGACCATCACTTATTTAACTGTCTTTTCATCAAAATTTGCCCTGCAGTGGAAGCTTGAATTTTCAATCCACATTAACACTACCACTTAAGGGGTCATTCAGTGAACATTTATGTACAGTTTGGACTCAATCATGCTTACATTTTCACAGAAAAACTTTTAAAAGGGCTCATTCAATGAGCATTTAAGTACAGTTTGAATTCAATCATGCTTATAGTTTCTAAGAAAAGCTTTCCAATAACATCAAAGGTGAAACTATGTCTTGTGGTGGAGTTGACATGGCCTTGGATATCCGATCTGTACAAAAATCACACTTTGTAAAGAACCAATTAAGGATGACTCACACCACAGTAAATTACAAACTAATGTGTAGGGTTTTTTTTTGTTTTTTTGTTTTTTTTAACAATATAGCTCTGCCTATTAATTGTTTTATTGGTCCTGGCACTCAGTTGAATTTTCATTCAGGATTGGGATGGGTGATATGTTATTACCTCTTTCAACAAAATTTCAGCTATATCATGACAGTCAGTTTTAGTGGTAGAGGAAACCACCGACCTGTCACAAGTCACTGACAATTTTATCACATAATGTTGCATCGAGTACACCTCTCCATGAACAGCATTCAAACTCACAAATTAGTGGTGATAAGCAGATTGCATAGGTAGTTGTAAATCTAACTACCAAATGATCATGACTGCCCTATTTTGATGGGCAAAGTGGAACATTTTATCTACATGATTCTCACTGTGTAGCATCACCACCAGATATAGGTACCTGTGAAGTCAGGTAAGGTCAATTTTTTTTCTTATTTTCATTATATTCTACTGTTTTTCTGACAAGTGAAGCTTTGTGATATTGATTCCTAATAATGTAGCTACTATTTAAGGCTGATTATGATCCATAATTGGCTTTCTCTCTCTTCAAATCATCAGAAACAGACTGGGTGGTACCTGTTAAAAGAAGCATGTGACGAGTTCAAAGTTGTAAAAAACATGTTTATCCTTCAACTGTTCATTTGACATTTTTGCAGAACAAATTTTATCATATTTAAGCTTGAACAACACTGTATTTCGAAATAAACTATTGTTTTCACAGAGAAATTCATGTAAATCAAGGGACATCGCTGTACGGCAAATAGAAAGGTATCTATTTGCCGTACAGTAAACAACCATTCGCCGTACAATTTATCCGCTTGATTTACATGAATTTCTCTGTGAAAACAATAGTTTATTTTGAAACACAGTATTGTTCAAGCTTAAATATGATAAAACTTTGTTCTACAAAAATGTCAAATGAATAGTTGAAGGATAAGCATGTTTTTTACAACTTTGAACTCGTCACATGCTTCTTTTAACAGGTACCACCCGGTCCGATTCTGACGATTTGAAGAAAGAGAAAGCCAATTGTGGATCATAATCAGCCTTAAATAGTAGCTACATTATTAGGAATCAATATCACAAAACTTTACTTGTCAGCAAAACATAGAATATAATGAAAATAAGAAGAATTTGACCTTACCTGACTTCACGTTTGTTTTTCCACCGCTTGGAGGGTACCTATATCCAGTGGTGATGCTACACAGTGATTCTGATACAAAAATAAATAAATGGATTGCACTTTTATTACTGTCAGTTGTCTCCATAAAATACCTTATATATTGGGCAGTGTTTGATGATACAACATGTACAATCCTCCTCCTGCCATGTCATGGCTCTCCAGCAACCGTATACAGTTAGCAATACATTTTTAACATTTCTTTAATGGAAACAGACATTCTCTTTGATTTCTTTGAAGGCCTTCTATTCTAGAGCATCTCAAAATTCAACATAACATATTTATATTTTATGATATCATATTTTTTATTCACTAACAATAAATATTGTGTATAATGCTGTCTCCTAGCAACTTATAAAAAATAGGAATTAAAAAAATATATATCACAGTTCAGTGCAAACATGAAAATTAAAAATTCTAAAATAGTAAAAATACATGGCATTACACTACACTTGGATATCTGCTCAAAAAGGAACTGTATGCCCCCAGTAATTGAAACACAAACATCTGGGAGTTTAAAAGAGCATTCAAATGTAGCCATCAATTACATGTAATCTGGTGTGGCATTTCACTCTTTTATTGTTTTATCTAGTTCTTTTGCTTACTTTATTTACTTTACTGTTTGAAATAAATACATGTACTTATATATCTAAATTTTTAAGTATATACTTTAAAGAAAATAAAATTGTAGCCAACTTTAAATAGAAATTTAGTATAAGAAGTGATTTGTACAGAGCTTTTATCTATATGTCATATCAAGGACAAAAGAGAGATTAATAGGGTGTACTTCAGTTTTCAATGTCACAAGTCCAATGATAAATTCCAACTAAAAATAGGGGAAATATGTTGAAATCTACATTTTATCTGAAAGATATAATTTATTAAAAAAAAAAAAAAAACAGGGTATAAAAAATGCTTCAACTTCTAAGTAAAAGTGATTTTCTACTACCAATTTTATATTTCCTTGATGCCTATTACAATACATGATGGCATATTACAGTACACTTAAGTACATTGCATCATACTATGGCCCTTCCAATTTACTGAAGTGTATTGCATTACACTCTAAATACACTTAGGCATATCACAATAGTAAAATATAGTATAATCACAGTACACTTAAGCATATTACAATACACTATGTTCTATAACAATACACATAAGTATATTGCAATCCACTATGGTCTATTATAACACAGTTAAGTATATTACAATACACTTAAGTATATTACAATCCACTATGGTCTATTACAACACAGTTAAGTATATTACAATTCACTATGGTCTATTACAACACAGTTGAGTATATTACAATACACTTAAGTATATTACAATTCACTATGGTCTATTACAACACAGTTAAGTATATTACAATACACCAAGACAAAATTACTACTCTTGGATTCTCAAGAATTTTGACAGACACATTATAAGGGTTTAGTCAGTGATAATTTGGAAAATATCAAACTGGACTTTTCTGTTTTTCAAGATGTAAATTTATCAAAAGTATAACACAAAAAGAAACAAAAACCACCAAAGAACATAAGGTGATATGACTTAAAGTAAAATGAGACTACTTAAGAAATGGTTAGTGTTGTAATAATTTAGTGATAATTAGATCTAAAACTACTAAAATAAAAGAAGAATGTGTTCACAGGACACAGATGCCCCTGTTTCCAGCTGACAATAGCTTTGTACATAGTCAAGGAAAACCAAAATAATTGCCATGCCACTTTTCAATTAATTAAAGGGGCACAACTCTGAAAAACAAAGAATACATGTGTAGTAACCAAATTTGAATTGACCAGTTTATTGTGGTCAAAAACATTATAAAAAAGTTTCACAACACTTGGTCAAGGGAAATTTAAGCTAGAAGAAATCAGGATGAACCAAAATCCTGAAAAATGGACAAAGGTAACACTTCATGCCCCTTCGCCTAATGACAGTGGCATAGAAATTTGAGATAAGAGTACAAAATTTTGAATTACAATATAAGTCAAATGACTACTTTGAAATTCTTTCTATATACAGTCAAACCTGGCCAGGTGGTCATCTCTGTTAAGCAGTCACCTGTATTCATATGAATGGAACCTCTTTTAAGAGGTCACCTGTCTTAAATGACCACTTTTTCTTTGTCCCAAAGGTAACCTCTTAATACAGTTTTGACTGTATATAAAGAAGTGGTAGATATCACATGTATACATCAAGGTTCTGTTGTTATAAATATTTTATAGTGATGAACACTAACAGGATCTAATATCTGTTGATATACTATTGATTTATAAAGAGCTTGTTAAAAACATACTTAAGACTCTGGGTTCTGTAAATTAGCAAGAAAAGATCAAATCTAAAATGGTATCAAAATGACTATTGCAATAAATATTTAACAACAAGTCATTAACACACCGGTATCAAGTACTACTTCTGATTTTATAACCACGGACTGCTGCCCAGCAAAATACAGTCAAACCTACTTTAGTGACCATCTCTGTTAAATAAACAATTACTTTTATTATGTGAACTTAATTTCAATATCTCTACACATTAAACCTGTATTTAACGACCACTTGTCTTATGTGATCCTATTTCAATATCTCTACACATTAAACCTGTATTTAACGACCACTTGTCTTATGTGATCCTATTTCAACGTTCTCTTGGTTTGTGTTCGGGGTTTATGGTGCTTAACACCACTTTCAACAATATTTCAGTCATACGAGTGGCGGTAAGTTTTATTGGTGGAGGAAAACCGGAGTACTCGAAGAAAACCACCGACCTATCGTAAGTCACTGACAAATTTTATCACATAACATTGTATCAAATACACCTAGTCTGAACGTTGTTCGAACTCACAACATTAGTGGTGATAGGCACTGATTGCACAGGAATTAGAAATTCAATTACCATAGGATCATGACGACAGCCCGACCCTATTTCAACGTTTTCTTGGATGGTCACATACGACAGGTTTGACTGTACCTGCTTTTGATGGCAACAATTCTACATTTAAAATCGTTCATACATTTAAAGTTTCAGTTCCAATTTAGTTTTTGCGTTCAGATACATTTTAATGTTAAGTTCTAAAAATAAAACTGTTGTAAAACTTGACATATTCAAACTTATATAGATTATAAAACAATTACATATAGACACTAATCTATCTTAAGTACAAAATACAAAATACAAACATAACATGACAATAACAAATGGAATTTTGTCTATCTCATAAAGCTTAACAGTAAAAATCCTTATTTCAATTACATAAAACTCTCAGATTAATCAAAGTTGACATAAAAACCTAAAAATAAATCAATAAACTGGGATTGTACCACGATACACCACCTTATCAGACAATTCAGCACTGACCTTCGATTGTCTACCGAGGATTTAATTACCATGCATTGCCAAATTCGGAAAATAAAACAAACAGGGAGAAAATTGATTATCTCATGCTTAACCGATTGTAATGAAAATTCAACAAAACTTTCTCTTTCAATGATCGAAAACCTACAAAAATCACAAAGATGTCAAGAATCATATATTGTAAATCATGTCTCTCAACACGATACTGCCGATTACTTTTACATTTTTACGACATAAATTGGTTTTTTGTTCACTTATAATCATAAAAAAACATGAATTTCTAGTTACATTAAATGAACTTTTTGCACTTTGTATGTCATTCTGGTGTTCATTCTCAACATTTTAATGACCTTGCATCATACTGAATAATTATTAAGCTTAAATAGAAATGAAATTCACATGCATGACACAATTTCGGTTCATCCTCATGAATAGTTTTCTGTACTTTTATATCATATTTAGTGTTATTCCCTTTAAATGCATATAAAATGCATGATTACTTCACACAATTGCTGTCTCAAATATTTAACTTGCTGTCAAATTTATGATAAATTATATAACGAAAATAGACTTTTAAATCTCTTCATAAAGTTAAAAAAAAAAAATGCCCTAAATAATACAATTTATTGCAGTTTATTAAAAAAATAGGACTCCAAATCATTTAATTTGATGTTCTTTTAATTAAAACTTGTGTTAAATGGCATGAAATTGTCATTAATCAAGGTAAACAAATAAATCTACAGGTATTCTGTATAACATGATATACAACTGGGTGTAAACATTTGTGTCCCATGTAGTTCCATGCTGTCCCTCATTCCATTATATCTCACTTACATCCTTGGTATCTGCTTGTTCAGATTGTTTTTTTTTGTTTGTTATAGTTTCCTGTAATGTCTTATAATTATATGTACCAGTACATTTATATGAATAATGAATACAAATTAATATTTAGAAATGTAATTTCAAATATCTAGAACTGACTTATTTTAAGTTTCAAGTCCTCAAAATGAAAATTTGAATTTACTGGTCTGAATCAAATTCTTGAATTTATCTGAATGAAAACTGAAAAATTTACTGGCTCGCACAAAATTTTACTGGTCTTGGGCCAGATGACCCGTGCTCATCGTGAGGACTGAAGGAAACATTTAAAACAAAATAATAGAGAAATGTGTCCATAGAACAATGATGCTGCTCCTTCAAGCTAAATTAAACAGGTATTCTCGGCAAATCAAGGGGCACATCTCCAAAATGTAAAAATTGGCAAAGTCAGAAATCGAACTTGGCCTTCCTTTTATGGTTATTGACTTTGTGTATAAATATCAAATGATTTGCTATGTGCAACTTAAGTTATTGAGTAGAAGCCAAATCTGGTACTGACGTACAGACATGGATAAAACTTAATGCCCCTGACACTTAGCAGTGGGGGCATAAAAAATAGTATCAACATTACCTGCATTATAATCATATGAAAATAAAATGCATTTATTTTAAAATCAAATTAGTTTCTTCTCAGATGTTAGAAAAAAAATTTCTACAAGTTTCTAAAATTTATCTAACAAGATTGGAATAAAAAACAGTAAATCAAGATTTAAATGGGTGTTCTGAAACCATTTTATTATAAAACTTACAAATACAAAAATCTAGTCAAATTTATAAATTTCACTTAAATGTCCATGTTTATTGCTAAAGGAGTGTTCTATTAAAACATACAAGGCAACCAGAGATGGCAATTTTTAATCACTTCTATGAACCAAACTCTTGCTCCAAATATGACTTTCTAGTGGACATTATTATGCAGATCAGAACTGGAATGGCACTGGGGTTTCTTTCCATAGGTGAGTGTCAAAAACATTTTTAAACAAAAGTACACCAGAAAAGGCAAAATTTCTAATATGGTTGGTCACATAATTTTTAAGTGCCATCTCTGGGTACCAGGTACCAGTCCCTTTAAATAGACCAGCCCTGAGCCAATAAAAGTATTACTATATTGTTATTAAAGGCTTTATGGCCATAGGTGACCAATGAAACGGCCATTACAAGTTTATATTTGATTGAAATACAGTGAAAATAAAGCAATATTTATGTATATTATAAAATATCAGCTTTATTTGATACAAATCTTAAACTAGAAAGACATACTAAATAACAGAGCGTTTCACCTCTGATTCATATAAGAGTACAAAATAAAATATGTGATAGGGACAATGAAAACATATTGTGTTTATCCTGCAGTACATATATTCATATAAGCTTTGAACAATGGAAAATCATTTAAATTTTTAATATATTCATGAAATTTTTGCCAATGCTTTCAACGACAAATCAAGGATATGTATATGACTATGGCATCAGATTTTAAAGTTTTATTTGTAGAGATATAAGAATCAAGCAGAATTTGTATAGTATAAGAAAGACCTGATTGCTTTTTACAGGATAAAAGCAATTTAAAAAGGATAACACAAGGATATATATAGATTTAACATACAACAGAAAATAAATATTATGTCAGTTCAAAAATTGAAAGCACTAATGTATACAAAGAGGAGAGAAAACTTAACAAAAAATTATATTATCTCAAAAACAAAACTAAAGAAAAAAAATAAATAAAAATAAGACAAAATTGTACAATAACAAACAATATTTAATATACTGTACATCATAACATGCTGGTCACCCAGAATTCATCAAAACAATAAGGTGGGTACAACTCTGTTGCAACCTGGTTAAGATTAAATATTACTATTGAAACTTAATAACAACGATTATCACAGAACTCAGCTCAACTGTAAATATTTAAACAACAAAAAAGAAAACCAGAATGATTTACAATTACAAATATATTCCTAATGACGTTATCCGTTAAGGTTAACTTTCTACGATAATATTCCCAATGACGTTAGCCCTTTACTTTCTACGATATCATTCCTACTGACGTTGGACCTTAACATTCCAAGTCTTTACAATAATCAGCTTACATTTTGAAATCCAAACTAAAAAACAAATATTTAAATGTGCAAATTTGTCCTTGAAACTTTGGCATGAAAAAAAAAAGAAAACAAAATTTAAATGTATAAAAATTTGATTTGTCATAATCCTTGAAAAACTAATAGGTCTAAAAATCACATGCATCTTATTTTTTTTTCGGTTGTATTTCTGTGGTTGCCAAGTTTCTTGTATGTTGGACACAATGGTCTTTCACCGGTGAAATTCTATATCAATGGTATGTTCAAAAGACGTCATAATATGGGGTGACATACATCTAGCCAAATTATAATAACGTTATTTGATTAACTAATGTAAACCTTAAGTTTGATTTAATAATGGTATGATTTGGGACTATTTTATTTCAGTGTTTATTCTCCATTAAAAATGGGACGTTTCCAATTTCAACTTCTAATACAAGTACTTATCAAAAGAAAAAGAAAAAAAACATGTGGGCGCAAGATTTGAATGTGAACTACTGCTAATGTTGACGCAAGGAACAAATAAATAAATCGGTCAACGAGATGAAAACACTAAACTTATACAATAAAAAAAATCATCTAATTAATTAAAAGCTCGTTAAAAAAATATATATCAATACATTTTACCATCTTCATGACAAAAATCTATTTACAATTCTATTTTGTTTTTGTTTCTCATCGAATTCAACTTTAAATGATCACTATCAATTATCGTAAATTAAATTACGAAACTTCTGGATTGTTTCATACTGCTTTTATTTAGACAAGATTTTTGTCTCGGCTGACGTGGCCTTTTAAGCAGAAAATTTATTTTACAGCCACATAACTGTTTACTGAATTAAAATATCAATTAATTAAGAATCTAATTTCAACGAAATTCATTTTGTCAATGGCAGTTTTAATTTGTTATTGTATAACATTTAAAAATCGTTCAGATGCAATTACTTTAAACAATTAGTTAATAGCATTCACTCTTAATCGTCCAATGAAATCTTTTGTTTCATTTTGAAGCAGACTCTGAGTTCAAATAGCTGTACGAATCGTCTGCTGCACAAGTTGTATCCAATTATATCTCTCCTCGTCAGATTCTGCTGAACAATACCATTCCCTCTTGGCCGTTTCCATTAGGAATCCATTTTGAATATCTACAAAAAAAGATTATTGTCTTTATTACAATTTAATCAAAATACAGTCAACAATTCTTTATGATATACAGCTATACATGGTTTATATCTTAAACTTAGAAGATATTTCACATGCCCTTAGTCAGTGGGGGTTCAGGAGTTTGTCCAAGAATGAATTGCTATTAAAGTCAAAATTTTGGTTGAATTACACTTGTTAAAATCCAGATATTAGTTGAACTATGACTATTAAAGTCAGAATTTTGACAACAGGTCGCATTACCATGTTGCATCACGAGTTTATCAAAATTTCTTAAATCTATCATAATTTATGGATAAAGATCAGATGAAAAGGTTTATTTCTAAAGTAAACTGAAGACTCTGAAAAAAACCCAAAACAAAAAGAAGTCTATAAATGCCAAGACTTCAGCTATTAGGTAGAAGACAAATATGTAACTATCTCTAGTTTACAAAATGACTGTGGATGCAATGTGTCAATTCAGTAGGCACAACAAACTTACAAAAAGGTTGTTGATATTTTCAAATTTTCAAATAAAAAAGTAAAAACAATAATGACCTAGTTGACAATATACTGGTAGGTCAATATAACAAATTACAACAGAAGCCACTCATCTAGCATACATTAAACTCCAAAACACAATGAGACAATGACAGAAGCCAATGAAAATAAAGGTTCCTGCTTTGAGACAGGAACGAAAATGTGACAGGGCTAAACCAGACGATGGGATGATAATCATTTCCTCTTGATAATTAGATCTCAAAACGCTTAACAGGCACGAATAATAATAAAATTGCACAGAGCCACTTCAAGTAAAACTAGACTGAAGCATCACAGCCCTGCATATATCACTTGGATACCAGAGGTCAAAGTTCAAACAGTTACTGGTACATTTCCTATGTAACAGGATGACACATATAATGACCCCATGAAAAATTGAAGGAATTTATAAATTCTGATAATATGAAAACATTTGGCATATGTACAAATATCATACAAGATAAAAGCTTCTAGCTTGAAAACTGTAAGAAGAGTTCAGGACAAAGTATACATGTATATGTGAAATTTCACAAACATGTATTAAGTTCATCAAACTATAATATTTTTTAAAAAATCAAAGAAAATTGAATTTTGGTATATGTACAAATATCCTGTAAAATAAAAAAAAAAGCTTCTAGCTTGAAAACTGTAAGGCTGGCACAACATGTACCTATATGTGGATGGACGAACGAACAGACGAACAAACAGATGGACATAAAAACAATATGCCCATAATCTTTTATCCCAGAGTCATAGAAAAAAATGCATTATCACAGAAAAGTGAATAAAACCAATAGAGAAAACTGAAGGGGCAGTAAAGAATTGACAATCCAGAGACACTGGCAACATTGGGCAAAACAGTGTAAAAATGAAGGGGCAGTAAAGAATTGACAATCCAGAGACACTGGCAACATTGGGCAAAACAGTGTAAAACTGAAGGGGCAGTAAAGAATTGACAATCCAGAGACACTGGCAACATTGGGCAAAACAGTGTAAAACTGAAGGGGCAGTAAAGAATTGACAATCCAGAGACACTGGCAACATTGGGCAAAACAGTGTAAAAAGGTTCCTATACAGATGATAGGGTTATAGTGTTTAAGGCCACTTTCAGTTATATCGTCACGGTCAGTTTTACTGGTGGAGGAAAACCGTAGGACTCGGAGAAAACCATAAAAAGGTTCTTTATAACATAAAAGGAAACATTAAATTCTGTACAAACATACAAAATATTGAAACAAGAAGAGTACAATATGGTGTTAGATTGTACTCTGACATACCAGAAGATCAGAATAAAATATTGTTTACAGAACTGATTAACCTTGTATACTGTGTAAACAACTCCTGCACTATATTAGCCTCCTATCACACCTATATGTTGACATAGTAACATCAAAGTGGGCAGTGGTCAGCTGATAACCCATTTATCTGGACCCATAAAGTCAAGGACGGAGTTTGTCAACAAATTGTCTATATAAACAAAAATATATGTCATATGTTCAATGTAAATTTAATAACATCTGTTATAGGGAAATCCTTATGTACATTGCAAACATGTTTCTAAAGGTCAAAACCACTTTGAAAATGATACACCTGCTCAGTGGTGCTGTTATATTTGTACAAGATGACAGATATGGTACTGATTGAACCAACATGTTATATCCTCCTCAGAGTAAAAGTTCCTTAACTGAGTTTAACAAAATTTATTGTACTCTGAGGTCCACGTTTTCCCACGGTTAATAGTGACTTTTGAACAAGATGACAGATATCCTGAACCATTTACTGCAACATGTAATATCCTCCTCTGAGTAAAGTTCCTTAACTGAGTTTAACAAAATTTATTTTACTCTGAGATCCATGTTTTCTCACGGTTAATACTGATTGAGATCTGTATATAGTCTATTTTTCACACAAGTATCCCTTTTGAAAAAAATGAAAGGTATTGACCCCAAAAAATTAATAGGTGTGTCAACTGTCCCCCACTGATATGTAGGCTGACAAAGCTGATGAACGACCTTAATTTGGGTACATAGAAACCTAAATAATAAATTTAAACAAACCTGAAATAAATGGTGTTTCAACAAAACTGTACAAATATATGCCTTAAACTGATATAATGGAGCTACAGTGCAAATATTATAAACTATTTTTTTCTTCTCACAATTCAAGAGAAGAGTGAACAAGAACATTTAGTAGAAAAAGAATTTAGTTAAGGTAAAATCTTTATAAATTTGTGGAATAGAAATTTCATGAGAAACCTTACAATTATAAGTGAGATAAAACTCTCATCAGCAATATGAGACAAATCTTTGGGACAGAACTCAATAGAAAACTATATAAAACTCTCTTGAAAAAACTTTCTAATACAAACTGTATAGCTCTAAATGAGAAAAGCCAAAATAATTCAGGGTTTTTTCTAGCTCTTTTGGGAATTGCCACCTAACCTAAAATGGGAAATTTTATCGATAAAATCTGAATCTGAAATGAACTGAGGCAATAATAAACATAATAACTTTGCAGTAGAATTAATTTCACTCAATTACAGCATCATGTATCTGTCCTTTTTATTTTTGAATTTGTGTACTAATGTGTCAAGATCACTGTCTGACAGATTGTCCTTTCCTTCCATGGATATTCTCATAAGACCTTCCAAATTCCTTTAGGTAAATGATTTTATCTTGACCTCAGAGCCTGACAGAGGAGTTTTAATCAAATTCATATATGAAAAGCTCCTTTCCATAGGGGCAGTCGAGGTAAAGAAAAGAAGTAAAGAAGTTTGTATACATTTGGAAAAGTCTGTAATAAAGCCTGATCTGTGTGTACTGATTAGAAAACCTCTTTTTGAAAAAGTTCACAATATTTACACAAATATCCTGATTTAATACAACTATAATATAACCAGGGAAAACTTTGCTCATACTTAAGTGAACTAAACCTTCTCATATCCTGCTTAACGAGTGTTGGATGATTTTCATCCAACTCTGAATTATTAAAGTTATTTGTGCTGTCTGTAATAAAAGATGAACACGATGGTTCCATTTGACAACTTTCAATAAAAGTAGCAACACTATCAGTATCGTCGCCGTGACTCGTGAGTTTGACATTCGACTTCACAAATGCTGATTTCATCATCATTTTAATTGGGTTTCTTCTCTTTCGTTGTCACAAAAAAAGAATCAATTGACCATGTTTGTTATGTCTCTTTCGACTTTATTTTTGTCAGGTAATATACATGTTTATGTCAAAAAAGAACTACAAGAAACCGTCATGAAAAGCACAGACGACCGGATATTATGTAATCACGTAATATAAAAAAACGTTTCCGGTGTAGCAGGCAATTTGTTCCAACCCGCGAGATGAGCCGGCCGGAATACATAGACTAGGCTAAAAGGGCCGGTCAGAATGAATAATCTAGGCTGAATGGTCCGGATCTAGGCAATACGTTCCGACCCAAGTTGAATGCAATAGCGAATGCAACAAAAGTATCATACTGACGTAAATATAAGGCACAAGAAGAAATAACTTTTATTACAACCTCTATCTACATGTACAATATCATTCTTGTATGGTTTTATTAAGAGTCACAATAGCCACAAAACCACGTTTTTGACTTTGGTTCCTTGGTTAGGCACATACACTTAAGGTGATACCACACCATGCAATTATCACATCCAACGACATCTGTTTCTCTAACTACTCGTCTAGTTTCTCCATTTGCACTACGTAGTATAAAAGGTTATCCTTTGAGACATAATGTTTTGCTTGCTTCCTTAACTTCCTTTTTTCACTTTCTGTTAAATTTTCAGTATATTCTGTATTTTCAACGTATTTCAACAGTGTCGAGTACGCACTCTCGTCCATGTCAATGTGCAGTGAAATATTGTACAAATGAATTTAATAATGTGGAACTGAGATGACAACTGTTCACGTTCATATAATTATATAGTATTACGCATCGGACACTCGTGGCTATTTTATCAAACCGTTGACAAACATTTTCGCTTTTAGTGAGCTTGCCAACAAACAAACAAACGAATTACGAAATAAAAACTATATATTGTTTTAATTTATCATGCCATGTCATGATTTTTGCAAAACTAATGTATATACACACATAGCCGAGATGAATATTTTTATTGACAATACGTTGCAAATTACAAAATATATATAGGTTTATAAATGTAAAAGCAGGTCGGCCCATATTCTTAAATTACCATTAAATATTTACTAAATCTTTTTGTGTATACTTATTACAATGTATTGCTTCTTGTGTGTAACTTTTGTATAGTGTATTTTACAATGTATGTTGAAATATGTCAATGAGGGCCTCAGGGAAGATTAGTTATTAACTAACTGTGTAACCCTCTATAAATAAAGAATTTATTATTATTATTATTATTGCCTGGCATCGGAACAAATAGCCTAGGCTCGAAGTTCCGAACCGGAATAAATTGCCTAGGCAATTTTGGCCATCCGGAACATCTGGACCATCCAGCCTGATACACCGGAAACGGTTGCTAAATCCGGGTTTTTACCGACAATAATTCCGATCAGTTTGGGAATTATCTGACCGATTTTGGGAAAAAAGGACCATATTTTTCATTGGGAATGCGGCCGAAATTCGGCAGTAAAATAAGGGGAGCAAAAACCCTGTAATTAATAATTCTGAAAACTTGTGACGATGAACTAGACCATTCTCAGATGAAGACCATTCAGCTCAAAAGATGTCAACTAGTGATGTGTGGGGAAAATTTTAAAGGAAGCAAATTTAAACTCTTCTGATATGAGCCTTTAGACATATATTATTTAGACAGATCATAAAAATCAATATGTCTTAATCATAATTCATACATGCCAAAATTTTTAGAAAGTCAGCTTAAACCAATTAGTAAACAGGTTACCCTTATATGGCAGTCTGAAAATTTTGACACATCACTTGGAACTCTGTTACTTCTAGTACAGTTGTCTCCCTTTCCATCATACACCACACCTCTTATCAGACCAGATTTCAGATGCATTGAGATAGTAATGTACTACTAAATCCCCCTCAAGAGAGGCCACCTGTCTTAATAGGCCACTTTTCATTGAAGAAGGGGTGGGCCTTATAAGATGAAGACTACTATTACATCAACAGAACTCACTACTCTGTATTTCCTAACTATCATGCTGTATTTTCACTTCACTTTGTTGTAAATCTCTGATTATGCACCAGATTCAGTGTTCAAAAATACATGTACTTGTACTACATGTATGTACTAAAAAAAATCAGAACTAGAGTATTTGATATTAATAATCACAATAACTAGAGCAGAACCAGATTTAATTATTTTTTTTACTCTACAAATACATTAAATAATCATTTATGACCTAAAAAGCTATTCCTACCAGGACAAATCAATATTACTGTTTTATATATGACATAGATTTATTAAACTACCAGCTGAGCAGGAGGCTCTAAATGAAATCCATTAACTTTTTTCAGTTCAGTGTCCTATTTCAAAGTAGATTACAGTAAATGAAAATTAAGACAGACAGTAATTGTCTGTGATGAAAATTTCCCATAATTTCAAAATATTAAAACTTTACCATTAAAATAATAACAAATTGTAAACAGAGAATGTTCTAACATTTGATATAGGGATATACCAGGAAGTGGTTTGGTTTTATGGTATTTAACATCACTTTCAACAATATTTCAGTTATAACGTGGCGGTAAGTTTTATTGTTGGAGGAAACCGGAGTACCCAGAGAAAACCACGACTGGTCACAAGTCACTGACAAACTTTATCACATAATGTTGTATGGAGTACACCTTGTTATGAGCAGGATTTGAACGTTAGTGGTGATAGGCACTGATAGATGTAAATCCCGACTACCCTACGATCACGACCACAACGGCCCCTGCCAGGGGATATACATTTTGCCTCTGTTTCTAAGATTTTCCCATTAGATTTTGGAACTGTTCCGACAGCCAGACAGGTTAGAATTTTTTCATTTTCATTTTGATTTATTCATGTCACTTTTTTTTTCAATCAAGATCTATGTTATCAATAAATCAATCTGTTCCTCTCCCAATTGACACTCAATGGACATCCATCCAATAATACAGGATATTGAACCTCAGTATCAGAATCTAATTACTCTTACAAATAATATATTGTAACCAAAGGCTGTCCTAAATAATACCTTTCATTCTGACATTTCAACAAATATAATAGCAAGAATTGGTCAATGAAAGCTATGTCACAGTAACCTTTCACATGTATATCATGAGAACAGCACATGAGAAGTACATGCACCTGATAATCATAGAATTAGGAAAACTAGGCTTAACACTGCAAGTAGGGATGATCAGACCTAGAATGTAATTAATGGAAGAAAACAAGGAAAGGAATAAAGCAGACAAATATTTGTTGTAATAATAGGCACCACATGATCAATATATGTACTTACTATTGTAATATGTACTGGTTTATAAAACCAAAAGGCTACAACAAAGTAATTCCTAGTTTCTCATCTATGGGTCATAAATAGCCATGGTATAGTGAGTGAGTGATTGTTGATTAATTCCAAATGAGCAATATTTCAACTATATTATGGCTACACTCAATGAGATGATGATGATGTTGAATTGTACTAGACCATCACACTTAGATGATTTTTTATAGTGCTAGTTCACTGAAACAACAGTCTGCGGATAGACATGTCACCCCACTCTTGACATATTATCCTGATTCTGAGCTAACCAGACTATGCTCTTACTCCTTAATGCTGCATGGTTAGCGGAGAAGCATCAAATACTAATTTTATAAGTTTTTAGTTTGAACCGACAGGGGATCGAACCCACGATTTACCTCACTCGACTAGGCGAGCACGCTAACGATTACACTACTAATTCGATTCCAATAAAACTGATACCGATCTACTTAAATTATTTTTTTTAGAGAAACTCCTAAACCTATATTTTTGTATAAAACTTTTGCTAGAATTGTATAAGTATACTTTCATGGATGTGGTGGTCTTGTAGTTTAGGAAACCATTCATCTATAATAGCTCATATCCATGCACCATTGAAGTATAGGTTCATGCACAGCTCACTAAATATTGTTGAAGTCGGTACCGTACCTTCAGTGTGCCCCCAAAACCACTAGTCCTAAACCACAGTCTAGTCAACAAATTTTCGGATTAGTAAAAATTTCATAATCAAATAGAAAAATTCTTCTAAAATGTTGTTCAGGCTAGTTTGTAAAATGTTTTTGGCACAGACTGTACCTTTATTTAGCAAGTTTGTCAGGTACTGACCTATCTTTCGTGGTTTTCTCTTGGAACTCAGACTTTGACCTCCATTAAACCTGGCCACCAAGATAACAGCCAAGAATTACTGACAGTAGCGTAAAACAAACAATTGACCAATCAGCAAGTAGTATTTTTGACATAGCACTAGGGAACAATCACCGACCAAGTTTACCAAGGTAAGGCCAGTCTAAAGCAAATATTATTTCTTTGGACACATTTAGTATACTGACAATGAGAAACAGCTGATTCAAGGCCTTAGATAATGTTCTTAATCACTCTTGTCAACATAAATAATTACCCTAATTATGTCATGTGGTTAATTGCCAAATTTGAATTGATCAGCCAGGTATATCACAAGCATCATCTATGGAAACTTACATAATCAAAAAAAGCTGCAATTATTAGTGAATCTTTGAGTTCTGCCAAAGTATTATGTTTTGATGAAATGAATTCTTTTGTAGCTGTTATAAATACTAAATGTATTTCATTGTGAGTTCTTGAAAACCCTTGTACATTAAAGAGTGAGTGAGTGATTGATGTTGCCAGCTCAGCAATTCTTCAGTAATATCATTGCAACCAAGTTAATTTTCAATGAAATGATGATGTGAACTTATTTAAAAAATCTACTTTAGCAAGTGTAACATAAGTGAACAAATTGAATGACAAAATACTTCAGCAAGTGTAACAGTAATTAACACACAAAATAATAATCTACTTCAGCTAGTGTAACAGTAATGAACACACAAAATAATAATCTACTTCAGCAAGTGGACCATGAAGAGAACACACAAAATAATAATCTACTTCAGCTAGTGGACCATGAAGAGAACACACAAAATAATAATCTACTTCAGCAAGTGGACCATGAAGAGAACACACAAAATAATAATCTACTTCAGCAAGTGGACCATGAAGAGAACACAAAATAATAATCTACTTCAGCAAGTGGACCATGAAGAGAACACACAAAATAATTATCTACTTCAGCAAGTGGACCATGAAGAGAACACACAAAATAATAATCTACTTCAGCAAGTGGACCATGAAGAGAACACACAAAATAATAATCTACTTCAGCAAGTGGACCATGAAGAGAACACACAAAATAATAATCTACTTCAGCTAGTGGACCATGAAGAGAACACACACGGTAAACAAACATGGTTCTTGAAGCATATTACTTGTGTTCAGTGATTTGAGGTGACAGGTAATTGCTTGTATTGATATTGGTGAAATTGTTGACCATCACTGTTTAAACTGTCTTTTCATTAGTTTTTACCAATTTGCTGATTTTTATTATTACAAAATTAGTTTAACTGTCAAATGATCAGAAGACCAGTGGTATAGTTCTGAACCTACAGACCCAGTTAAAATGTTCAGAAGACCACTTGCATAAATCTGAACCTATGGACGGTACCCTGTTAAAATGTTCAGAAGACCAGTTGTATAGGTTTGAACCTAAGGAGAAGTCAAAAAGTTCAGAAGACCAGTTGTATAGGTTTGAATCTATGGACCAGTCAGAATGTTCAGAAGACCAGTTGTATAGGTTTGAACCTATGGACCTTGTTAAAATGTTCAGAAGACCAGTTGTATAGATTTGAACCTATGGACCCTGTTAAAATGTTCAGAAGACCAGTTTCACAGATTTGAACCTATGCAGGCTATGGACCAATTGCACAGATTTGAACCTATGGACCAGTTAAAATGTTCAGAAGACCAGTTGTATAGATTTGAACCTATGGACCCAGTTAAAATGTTCAGAAAACCAGTTGTATACATCTGAACCTATTGACCCAGTCAAAAAGTTCAGAAGACCAGTTGCTATGGACCTATCTATGAAGATGTACCATAACATGTTGCCAGGTTAACAATTATTTGTCTTAAAAAAAAACCAAGGTATTTCTTCAGGACACAGTGTAAGAAACAGTTTATGCTAACAAATGTTAAACTTCAGGACATAAATTAGTTTTAGCCTTTAACTAATATCAAATATGTTATCGTTAAAGAAATGGTAATATCCACGTTTAGTTCTATTTTAATTTTTAGAACAAGTATTACTAGAGGGAAAACTTCACCGATTTTACATGACATGAAATATATGGATGTGTTCATCATCATAATTCATTATAGTTGTCTATTTTCCATATTTGTGTACAATGCAATAATGAGGCCAACATTTGGGTTATATAAAAGTAAAAAAAAAATAATAATTATGTAAAAATTTTGAAAGTAAAAAAAAAACATTTATATTGATTATATTTAACCTTGCCTAAAATTAGATTTCTTTTTCCCAGGTAACCCTTCAGTAGATACATATTAATTTTCTTGTATGATTCAGGAAAAACTAGGTATACTAATAGTAAACAGATTCAAGGACAGGTCACAAAATTTTGTATTGGACATACTGTACACTGAAAACCCCTTGATGAAGATACTAACAGCAATCTTAATCATAATGGTTAACCCCAAAATTATCCAAAATAAACGAAAATGTCTAAAGTAGGAAAACAAACAAGATAAAACTACCACAAAAGTTTCTAATTGATATATTGACGAACAGGTTGTTTATTAGACCGTGTTTACACTTGCAGATTTAGATCGATCTAAAGGGAGATCGTTTCAAAATAGATCGATCTTACACAAGTGTAAACGCCTTAGATTGATTCGGGATCGATCTAATATAGTCCACTTCCAGAGGTGGTTTTAAAAAGATCGATCTAGTACATAGTGTAAACGCGAAAGATCGATTGCGATCGATCTATTATTTATTAATATAAACTGAAACTATAAACGCACTGCATGCGTGGCGCCAAAATCACACGTGTTAAATATAAACAACACGTGTATTTCCTTTGGAAAAATGGCAGAAGCACGACCTAGAGGAGAGGCTTGGACGCAAGAAGAAACAATACTATTAATTGAATTGTGTGCAGATGAAAGAGTGCAAGAGCAATTGGAGAATATCCCGAGACGGAATATAGAAATATTTAAGAGGATATGCGAGGATAGAATACCAGACTTTCAAAGGTCTCCTCATGAGTGTCGGGCTAGGATTAAACGTTCAAAGACCATGTACTTTCAAACAAAACGTGCCAATAACAAATCTGGAGGGAAAAGGAGATCTAAAAATAGATGTTATCTAGTAGGTCAGTGTAATTGTCTTTACAAGCCTAGTGTAAACGCATCGGTTTATTTTAGTTCGATCGCGATCGATTTAGTAAAAACCAATGTAAACGGGAAGCAGTCTAAAAATAGATCGATTTATTTTAGATCGATCTATATTTACTCTAATGTAAACACGTCTTATTGACAAAAACAACTATTATTGCCCAGTGATTTAAGAGACCAAGCTGACCATCGTTGGCAGTAAATGTAGAGACAGATTGTCAATAATTACTATATACTGTAATCAAACACTGTCCAAGAAATCCTGTAGATTGACAATATACAAGAATACAAAGAAAAGTTGATATTAGTAGAAAATTGATGGGACAGGTTGGATCAACAGTTAATTACCATGTGACAGGTTGAATTAACAGTTAATTACCATAATCTCACTATTTTGAAGTCCTTTAAGGAGATGTAAGCATCGTAAAAACCATAAATCTATATCCTAGAATTAATGAAAAGATAATATTCAAAATATTGACCTCTAATATAATACCCTGAGTTTGTAATACATGTAGAATGCAATACTCCATTAGGAACCTTTCAGTTGTTATCATTCATTTGTGTTCATAAAATACATTATATTTTTAAAGTTGTGTAATGTAACAAAGTGTAAATTTTAACAGAACTAACATATACAAATGTATTCAGCTTGTAATTAAACAACAAAACACAACTTTGTTGACAAATCTGTTATTTGTATTCTTAACTCTGATTTGACCACAGTCAAAATCATTAAACTAGAGACCCACATGTGCCCATATCAATGTCAATCTATTATTCAATAATCATGTAAGGATAGTGCATTTTTTAAAAAGTATATTTTTGACATTTCTTTTAAACTTTCTTTCAGTGGTTGCTATTCTCTAATTTCTCATCAACATGAAAAAAATAAAAAATTTATCAATGACTAATAAGTATTTGGTATTTACAGTGGCACTTGTAAGTTTTATAGAGGAACATTCAAAAACATTTTAGTAAAGTTGATTCAGAATTTTTTTTTTTTTACAAACATTTGAATTTCAATCCACCAAGTTGTTTTTGAACAATAGGAATTTGAGGCTCAGCCAATCAAATTGAATTAATGGCTCTAGCACCCTCATCAAGATTTGAATTCACCAATTCCAATAAAGTTCACCAAAGTTAAAAGTTTGTTTCAATTTGTCGAAGTAGGTTCAGAGAAGAAAATGTCATTGTACCAACCACTGAGGGGTGCCATTAGTCAATAACTCACACGGTCCTTGGAACCAAGGGGAGCTTGTATCAGAATTTCTTACAGGGGGTTATGGTGTTAACGCCACTTTTAACAATATTTCAGTTATATCGTTAATCACATAAGGTTGTATCGAGTACACCTCGCCTGAATGGGATTCAAACTTGCAACATTAGTGGTGATAGGCACTGATTGAAGAGGCAGTTGTAAATCCATCTACCATACGACCACAATATTTCTTACAACATTTGTAATAAGTATATCAACATTTTAAAGGAATTGATAACTAGAAACATTTGAATAAATAAGTAGTTAGATCTAAAAAAAAAAAAAACCTTCTGTTATCATTTGTAAATCATGTCACATGTAAGTTTTTTTTTTCTACAAGAAGTCGATCAACAAGAGAGAATAATCATATGACATACAACAAGTTGGTCATTTCTAAACAAAGAAGGGTTATTGACTCTGAAAACCATCAACAAATACAACTACAGTCAAATCTGCCCATGCTGTCACCTCTATTAAGCAGTCACCTGTATTAAAAGGTCACCTGTTTTTTGTCCTGTCATAGACAATTTCATATGAATTGAACCTCTTTTATGAGGTCACCTGTCTTATAAGACCACTTTGTCTTTGTCCCAAAGGTGACCTCTTAATACAGGTTTAACTGTATTAAAACTACAGGAGGCCAACCCTAGCTAACAGATGCAAAACTAACTGTTATTATAGTTAACTCCCATAGGTGAAATAGTGCTGAAAGTGACACAGTAAACAACACTCTGTTTTTAATATATTGTTTACTACTTTACAAGTGTTCTTAAACTACTACTAAACTTAATTCATAATTAGAGGTCAAATTCAATGGGTTTATAGAGATTTAACCGAATTCCACAAACACAGCATATTGGGTTCAATAGTTTTGTTTATAAGCATGGACACACTTCTGATGATATATCGGTGAGCCGAAGCCATTTTCCTCTCAGTGAATAATGCACTTTTAAACATTCTATATTTAGTCCTATATTATACACATTCAATTGATAAATGATAATGAAAAGAGTCAACTAGGGGTGCTACAACTACCATGTTTACAGATCATTAACTGGTACTTTGTTGATATGTTATAGAGATTATACATAAAATCCTCAAATCAATATCACCTTTATTTGAGAAAAATCTATTTTTGTCACATTAATGTTAACATAATGAAAAAATTACTTTACGGTGGAAAATCTTTTTATAAAGAAAAAATCTATAGAATTATAATAATTATATAAAGCACATTGACAATAGACTATTTGCACATTTCTGACGTGATTCTAAAATGAATGCATTTTTATCTGTTATATCACTCTAATGCGTGCAAAAGGGTCCCTTATCATGCAAAGTTCAATGAAAATAAAATCTATTTTTCACCTATATGTACTAAATTTCAATGTTGTAACAATTTGTGAATTTTCTATTTGCTATAAAATTATCCTCTGATTTTTTTTTTACAAAGTTCAAATATCTACAAACTATCAGAAAATTATATTCAAATTCTTTTTAAACAAAAGACTACACTCGTATCTTCAGAACACAATAATACAATCTACATCATGCCATACATCTTTTGCTAATCCAGTGCCAGTTCTATAGAAGATTTTTAACACTGTATCCTGTTGCAGCATATTTAAACTTCAAAAAAGATTTAAATGTGAAAAAATGAATGGATGCACTATTATAGACAAAAGCCCACACAGCTTTTGGCAAGGTTAGTTAAATACAGCAGAAATTGTGAAGAGCATTTACCCATTGTAAGTCTGTTAGAAGAGTTTGAAGATATCAAAGGGCTAATAAGAATCCATAAATCGAGGGACAGACAACACAATGGCCTAAAGAAAAAGTACAAAAGGAACATCAGGGATGAAAATTAGCACTCGCCCAGTCGCCCACGGCGAGTAAAAAATCACATGGGCGACCGAAAATTGAATTGTATTAGCCCAGGTGGCGAATGGTTTTAATCCCGAGTATTAGCCTAATTTAAGTAATTAAACTGTTACTACTCCAAATGTTTTGTCAAAGTTTAATTTACATGCTTCCGTCTGAAAAATAAAACTATTTTTATTTGTTTTTCGTAAACAAACAAGATTTTGGCGCCATTTTGGAAAGGGGACGCAATGCAGTATTGTGCTATGGGAAATGTTGACCATACTTTTTGTCCGAAGCTACTTTCAACAAAAGGAACTTTTAATTTATTTTTTTCTCATTTCTATGACATAAAATCATAGTTCTTATATCAAATATGTTCATATATGCGAAGATTGGCAATTAAAAATTCGTTGAAATGCACGGGACGCTTCCGGATATTTATCCATCCGCATTGGTATTTTATACTTAACACTGGGTTAATAATACGATCTATCAAACTGTTTATTTACAAAAGTTAATGCATATCCAATTAAAAATAGACTTTGAACTACAGTAGCTTTACTCCATTGTTGCAATCTGAATTGAGGTCTGGCAAATGATAATTAGAGCCTTTACTTTCTTCAGTTTTTGACTGACAGTGGCAATTTAATTACGTGTGTGCTATATTTTCATTCTCTACTGTACTGTACTTGTTTTACCATTGAGCAAATTGACAGAGACATTGTTCTACTAAAGATTACACAAATATGAGTTATTACAATTTGTGTGGTGTGTGGTATTTGATCACAGCACAGTAATATTTATTTGAAAAGGAAAAAGGGGGGGGGGGCATATAAAAAAACAAATCAGTTCAGACAGCTTTTTAACTATTTACTAAATTTGGGCAGGGTAACTTTCTATTATTTTTGATATTTACGCCTGGGCCCCTAAGATTGATTCTGGGCCCCTGGATATTAAATCATATTTTTTCCAATTTTAGGGGGGCGCACGCCGGGTGTGCCCCCTCTGGATCCGCCCCTGCATAAAACTAAAGATCGAGTAACAAGAACCCCACTAAAAACCGGGGGTGTCAAAATGATTGGACATTAAAGGGAGATAATATTAAAGCATTCTTAGGAGGTAGACATCCATTATTAATAAAAATATTATCATCATCTGCAGAAGTATCCTAAAATAAGATGGACTGAGAAAAGGTAAATGAAATTTGGGTGCTAAATAGGTTTATGTTAGCCTGCTGTGTTGAACTTTATTGGGTCATAAATAATCAATAAATTAAAATGATTTCAATAATTTTCCATAAAAAAAACCCTGGAGATTCCTGTTAAAAGTAAATTAAGGTAAACACTATTTGCATATAAAGAGACCAAAGTTCAATTACAAAAAAGTTATGATGATTAACAAACCTATCAAGGGACATAATTTACAATAAATGGTCAATTATATACAACACTGTCAATACCAAGCATTGTTTGTGCACATGCCCAAGAATATTTTTCAACGAGAACCATAATATGAGATGGATGGTAGGAATATGAATATTAAAAGTTAGTACACATAGTCGTGAAGGTTTGGAAATTTTTCAATGGCAAAAATTGAAATGGGTCTCTTTTATGTAGCATCAATCATGGTGAACAAATGATCTTGTTGTGACACTGCACACTCGCCAAAATTATGTTTTTCAATAAAATAAAAAAAGGCATTCAAGGGCCACAAGTCTCCATCCATCTAATGGTCTGGTATTGTATATCTTTATTAAAGGTCTTAGCAACTGTTGTTAGACTTTATATTTTAATATTGTTCAGATGTTTAGAAATTAAAAGTCTTTCAACGTTTTTATTATGAACTTTATTTTATTTATAATTTTTAGACAGATGTTACATTTCCATATGAAGTTCAAAAGTTCAGTGGAAAAAAATAAAATAATTATGTTCAATAATAAAACATCATTTTGCTAAGGAGTGTGAATTTGTGAATTTGACTGGAAATGAATAGCCAATGACTAGCTAGTATCACGGTAATGTTCTTTTCTATTACTTAAAAAACTAAAAATAAATTGTACTGTACTATATACCCCATTCTGAAATAAAGAGCTATGTCACGAGCAGCATGTTGACAAGGGCCTCCTCCTGCGACAGTTTATACTGCAATTAAGTCAACTCAAAAACCATGATGCGGGAAATAAGCTGGAAAACTACCTGAAGACCTTGTCACAATCAATTCAAAGAAAAAAAAACGTCCAAAACTAGATGAAATATAAAAATTGTGTTCATCTTCCATATCTATGAAAATTCAAAATTAGGGACTTTTTTGACAAATTTTCTTTATTGACTCAAATTTGACAGTCTGAACATGTGGTCAAAGACATTTGATGAGTCTATATAATATAGGAAGAGTAAGGCATTTTGATAGGTGTTCAGACTGTCAAATTTGTGTTTGAAACAGGTACACTGGTAAAAATTTGAAACGTACTTGACAGAAAACAGAAAAAATTTTACGGTGTAAACACACCTTAATTGAACAGGATTAATCTCCTCACTTTGTCCTATAGTTTGAAACGTGATCGGATCATGTTTGTTATTACATGTATCTAAACATCACGATGGATGGTTTAGAGGACTTAAAGCTGAACAAAGAAAATCATTATCAACAGTGCGGTTTTTTTTTTAGTCATGAAATGTCATAATGTCCTTGACCCTTAACATCATTCCAAATTAAAAACTTGTTGTACTGGTTTACATCCATTTAAGGGACATTTTGATTAGATTAACTATCACCAAAGATAGCCAGCCTTTAGTGTTATGTAATGCAAGGGATTTATTTTAGATAACACCTCTGATATTTACAAAAGGCAAAACAAATAATAGAAATCGAGAGGNAAAAAAAAAAAAAAAAAAAAAAAAAAAAAACTGATTTCCTGACATTTGTACTTTTAATTACATTTAATTAATACAGTCCTCGAAATGAAAATTTGAATTTACAGGTCCGAATCAAATTTTTGAATTTATTTCTATATAGTTCTAAATGAAAACTGAAAAATTTACTGGTCTGAACAAAGTTTTACTGGTCTTGGGCCGGAGGACCCATGCTCATTGTGAGGACTGTTAATATTATAGAAATCTTTCTGGTATGATATGTAGGTCTGTGTCACAATTTCTATTTTTTCCTCCTGCAGTCTTTGTGATAAGAAGTAGAATCTATAAGGCAAACTGATAACTTACATTTTGAGTCTGGAATTTCTGATATTTTGATTCTGTTCAGGGATAAACTGACTTCAAATCTGTATGTATGTTCCACAGCACGACTAAATGGAAAGTGACGATCTGTTCTTCGTGTGATGACCAAGGCATCATTAAACAAGAACAACCCAAGCATCTCATGGTTTTGGTAAGCCCTGAAGAAAAAATAAATAAACACACGTTAAATGTGGATATCTTAACACATATTTACTCCTATAGATTTCTTTTCTGTTTATGTTGGTGTATTGTGTTTAGTACCACTTTCAACAACATTTCAGTTATATCGTGACAATCAGTTTTATTGGTGGAGGAAACCAGAGTAGAAAGTAGAAAACAACCGACCTGTCGTAAGTCACTGACAAACTTTATCACATAATGTTGTATCGAGTACACCTCGCAGTGAACAGGGTTCAAACTCACAACTTCTTTCCTGTTTAAACTTCATGCAGCTACAATGTACCCGTTTCAAAACACGGTATCACTATTTAATAGCAGTTGTACAGTGTTATTAAGAAATTTCAAACAAAACAAAATGCTGCATGGAATAATATTGAGTGAACTACATTCCAGCAAAGGATAATCTTTATTGTTCATTTAGAAAATGAATATTCTGAAATTTTCAGAACATGTAATTGTAGTCCCAGTAATGGTGGCCATGTTGAATTTCTGATGGGGACAAATGCATATACCGGTACTTTGTGCAAGACCATACAATTAACCAAGTTTAGAGTTCTATTTGACTAGTATTTTCTCAAGACGAGAATGACAAACTACAGACAAAAAAGTGATGCTGATAGTTCATATATATGTGAGCTATAAATATCACACTTAACTTCAATCATAAACTATTATCTCTATGACAGACATATTTACATGTCTAGGATCAATCCATATAACATGGTTTCAGTTCAAACAAACAAGACAATGTTTTACATTTAAAGTGTCTGTATGCTTTGTAGTACATGTAGTCAACTGAAGATCAGATTAACCAGAAACATTATGACAAAACTTCTTATTGATGTAAATCAGTCAGAGATAATTCCTGACAAATTTATTTAGGATCACCATAAGTCAGCATAAGATAAGAATTTCTGCAGGCAATCTAAGATTGTTCTTACAAAGTTTATTGTGGGCCATCCTATGTTATTCCTACAAACTTTACTTAGGACCAATACCACAAAAGAATATTCCTACAAACATTACAGAGGACCATCCTACCGGGTATGCTATTGCTACATATTTTATTGAGGACCAGGAACACTAAAGATTATTCCAACAAAATTTACTGAGGACCATCATAAATCATTCCTGCAAGATTTATTGAGGGCCATCCTATGTTATTCCTACAGATTTTACTTATGAACCAATACCTCAAAAGAATACTAGTATTCCTACAAACACTATAAAGGACCACCATAAATAATTCCTGCAATTTTTTTTGTGGACAAATAAGGTTTGATTTGGTTTATGGTGTTTAACACCACTTTCAACATTATTTCAGTTATATCGTGGCTGGACAAATAAGATCATTACCACAAGTTTTATTGAAGATCACCATAGACATCTCTTGAATACTTTAATTAGGACCACCATCTATTAATCAGGAAAAGTTAATTGATGACCACAAGAGGTCACTCCTACATTCTATCTTTTCCTCCATCAAAGAAAATTTCATACAGACTTTAAACAAATGTCTAGAATTCTTTTTGACAGTTCAGTTTTTATGAGAAACTAGTATACCACAGGGCTATAGCTGAAAGTTCATTGAGTACGATTCATATAGAATAGCGAGTTTTGTAGGTCGAGGCAGATATCATCACTAATATCTCAGTGAGTCTGATATGACACATTATCACAAGTATCGCAGCAAGTGTTATTGGACCAGGACTCGCTGTGATACTACGGGTAGTGATAATGTGTGTCAAGACCTTCAAAACTGACGTTATTGTTTTGATCAGTAACGCATTTGACATCACACTGACCAATAATTTTCAGTATTACAGTCAATTCATTTATACTGACAATCTCACTTTGTTTGCATATGGTGGTGTCCGTCACATGTTGTGTTTTTTTTTTTTTTCGTGTTATGTTGCCAGTTTCTCTGGACTGTCCATTTTTGATTGCCCCTTCGGTATTCTCTTACATTAATTTGTGAGATCAAAGGAAAACTGTCCAAATTACTAATAAATAAATCATCCCTGTAAATTTTCTGCAGCAAACATAAAGGTATTGCATGTGCAAAAGGTACATTGTGTTAGGGAGTTTTATCATGTCTATGGACACCAAATAACATAACTGTAGAAGAATTGGTTTATGATGTTTAACACCACTTTCAATATCGTGGCCGTCAGTTTTATTGGTGGAGGAAACCAGAGTACCTGGAGAAAACCACAGACGTGCTGCAAGTCAATGACAAAACTTTATCACATAATGTTGTATCGAGTGTACCTTGCCACGAACATTGGTTCGAACTCACAACTTTAGTAGTGATAGGCACTGATTGCACAGGTAGTTGTGAATCCAACTACCATAAGATCACGACCACGACAGGCCCTTAGATAACTGTAGAAGAATATTGTAAATGTTCCAATGGTTTTGAATTTAATCTCATAAAACCTCTTCCTCCATATTAAATAATCAGGTAACAAAATATAATAGTTTTATCCTTATAACCATCCACTTTATATATTATCATGCACTATTATATAATGCAATACACAGAAAAATCTGTCCAATCAATTAATTACTGGAGCGAGGGTACTTTTAAGTTAACACAATTCTGTTACTGAGAATAGCATGCAGACAATTTTTATAGTAAACATTTCTAACTGAATGAAAGCCAGGAAAAATAAGCGAAAAATGCAGAAATTGCTTTTTTGATAGATTAGAATATGTTTTATTAACCATCAAAGCAATAGCTGAACTATTACATATTTTGACATCGTTTTTTATTGATTTTCTTAAATTTTGGATGGAGGCCATCTTTGTCTTGTCTATAATGAATCATTTAGAAAGTTCCTTGAAACAGCTGGTATTACTCAGCTATTGTGTCTAGTTATAGGGGGAAATATTTTCACATAAAACATATTGTCAACATTAGCATATTATGTCATCAGAAATAAGCTGCAGTCATGAGTTGGATTACAAACTTGCTACTTATATTAAATCTCTCCTATTCCAACATACAGTATGTTTATTAACAAATAGACCTTTTGTACATTCTCATATAAGAGTTATTTCCCTTACGACAGGCGAAATAGTACACAGTCTAGCAAGATCAATGGAAAGAATAACAATTTTGAGTATAATTTTCTCATAATTAGTAGATATTTGAACCTTGTAAAGATTAGAGGATAATTTTAAACAATATAGCAAAATTGATGTTATCTTCCTTCCTCAACATGATTTAACCAGAAAGGCAGCTCACAGCTTGTAGAGGCATTACTGTGAAAACATCCCTGGCTGACTTTAAATGTAAACAGTATTTACAAAACTAAGTCAAAATATTTTTTGTCAATCAAATGAAAACTATTTGTCCACCATCTTTGATTATAAAGGATCCCAATTCAATCTATGAGATGAAGTTCATGATTGAGGATCATAAACAAGTGATCAGAAACATGATCATGTTCATTGTTTGTTGGTGTTTAATGCCATTTTCAATAATATGTCAGCTATATCATGGCGGTCAGTTTTATTGGTGGAGGAACCTGGAGAAAACTGATCTGTCACAAGTCACATAATGTTGTACACCTTGCCCTGATCGAGATTCCAACTCACAACTTTAGTGCTGATAGGCACTGATTGCACAGGTAGCTGTAAATTCAACTACCATATGATCATGACCACTACGTGTCCCTGATCATACATGATCCTAATTCAATACATGAGATTAAGTTCATGATTGAGTATTATACACATGTTATCAGGAACATAATCATGTTCATGTTCAGAGTTAAAAAAATCATAAACATGATTAACACATACAAACAATAATTATGATAAGTAAGTTTAAACAGTGATGAACAAGAAAAGTTTGAAGATACCAGAGGGGTAATCAGAATCCATAAATCGAAAGAGGACAGACAACACAATGGCCAAAAGAAAACAGGTAAAAGGACAAACAACGATCTACAAAGCATACACATAAAACTAAGGATCGAGCAACACGAATCCCACTAAAAACCGGGGGTGAACTCAGGTGCACCGGAAAGGTAGGCAGTTCCTGCTCAACAATTCCACCAATATCAACAAAACAAACAACTACTACCTCTCTAATATAAGCTGTTTTTCATATTAAAAGATATTTTTAAATAAAGCTTTCAAACATCTTGTTATATTTTGCAGCAGGGAATACACTTATTTATTGCTGACATTCTAAACAACAATAAACATCAAAGTCAATATTACCTATGTTGTTTGTATCTGTTATATTACTTAAGATTTAGATCCTGTTTTATCAATGTTATCTTCATGTTTTTTTTTAGGAAAAGTTATAAATTTTCTAACACAGTCATCATTACTGACATTTGGTTCAAGATGCTTTATCTTGTTAGCTACCCAAATCATATTCTTAGATTTTATCTTTGTTTTTGTAATAAAAGTGTTAAGTCTTCTGCAGTATTTTCTAATGTTGCAAAGAAGATACATAAAGTTGAGGTAAACTTATGTGAAAAAATACACCAAAAAAATAAATTAATATCTAAACTACTTCATTATGACAACATACGTTTTCTTCTCCAGTACATTAGCTCAAACATAGACACTTTACTATATATATTATTCATGAGTTTTATTTTCTTTTGTCATTTAAAATTGGCCATGAAAGCTGATATTTCTGAAAATGTTACAAAAAATACATAAAAGAGAGAAAATATAAGAAAATTAATTAAATAAGATAGAGTAGATGGTTACTTAGATAAAGAAAACTTATAACATAACTATAAATTAGAATAAAATATTAATGACCTTATATGGAACAAGGTAAACATAAGGTCACAAACGATTCAAATGCCTTTTTAGCTCATTTGGGACATTACTTTTTAAGGGCCTGCAGAGGTATGCAATAATTGTCTACACAGCAGGCACACAATGTCATTTCAAAGTTGAAATCACCTTAGAAAAACATTGTGACGTTGTAGCAAGTTGAAATGATTCTGTGTGCCAGCAGAGTATTATCCAATAGAAATCAGAATTATTGTTCGCACAATGTACAAGGTTTAAACATGGCACAACTTTTTTGTTGCATTTTTGATTGCCACAATAATTCATGAAGGAAAGAAAATGTCAGATGTTAAGTAAAAAATAGAAGCAGTGAAGATATTTGAGCAGAAATGATATCACACCAATTTTACGATATTAGAATTGGCTAAAACAGAACTTCTATTTCTGGTCGTGGATACATAAATAATATCATGTCATTCTACGATTTATCTGACCATCAATAAAGAATAACAACCGTCCGTCTGTATCAGCATCTTTTGTAAAAAATAATGAAAAGAAAACAGTAAATAATAAAAATAGCGTCAAGAAACGCTAGTCCATAAATTAAATGTGTATACAGAATGTAATATTTTTGGTCGTCCTACGATCAAACAGTTCATACGTAAAGGATAACAAACCAACGGAGGTCGTACACAGCGACGGTAAGAAAACAGAAAAAAGTTGAAAAAAAAACAAAGTCACCTTGCACACATCTTCGCTAGCCAAGGGTTACGATCCGCTCTACTCATCTTCACCCTTGGCATCGTTAGATGGATTTTCGTAATTCCCGCACACTGCCACGGTTTTGACAGTTACGCCCCTTGTAATGATGTCATTTTCAGCCAATCGACGCGAGGCTTTCATTTCCTTTCATTTTAATGCCCTGAAAACTGACTCGAGATTATAATATGGCTGATTTTCAAGTGAAGATGTGTGAAAAATTTAACATAAACTCATTGACAGACAATCAGAGCAAATCTATAACGGCTATTATAGACGGAAAAGATGTCTTTGTTGGCACGTTGTAAAGCGCGTTCTGATTGGTTGCTGCTACCACTAGCTGCATTACATATAAACTGTCACCGTGTGACCTCTAAAATCCGTCTAACGATGCCAAGGGTGAAGATGAGTAGAGCAGATCGTAACCCTTGGCTAGCGAAGATGCCTTGCACATGGCTAAACTTTTTGTTAAACTTGAACTAAATTTAGATACACTTTTACAGGTCTTTGGTGTTCGAGGTCTTTTTTTTTAATTCACAGAGTGGAAAGTTCAACAACCGCTGGGACCATCATCTCTGGTTCTGTCATCGTTCCATAATGGAAAGATAATATGGCATGTTATCAAAACAAATAGTTAGGGAGACATAGCAACAAATGATTCAATAGGAAGTGTTAATGAGATTCTAGCTACCTGGTATATCCCCAAGTCCCTCGTATATAAGGTCACTGATCTTCAGTACAGGAAGAATTTTGCTAAATTAAATACCAACAAGGATATGGATGTAGGTAAACATTTACACGAAAATTCATCCGACAACATGTAAATAAACATATACATGAAAATCCATCTGACAACGATGTAGATAAACATATACATGAAAATCCATCCGAAACAAACTTACCGATAACAGTGATTTTATTAGCTAAAAATCATGATGGTAATAACCTTGCATTAAAACAAAATTCAAATTTTAGACATTACCACTTATGGCTCAAGGTCAAATGGGTAAATTTCTTTTTGAAGTCATAGGATTATTTATCTTGTTATGATAAGAAACTTTAAACAGTGATGGTCAGCAATTTCACCAATATCAACAAAACGAACAATCAGCTCTCAGAAAGCTTTCAATATCTTTCAAGTGAACCAGTACTTCACTAGTTACAAGCAGTACTTTTTATTAAAATGTTAACAATTTTCATGAATATCTTATACAACAGTCTTTAAAATCAGGAGGTACCAAAGACCATTTTAGGTGGGTAAAAATACCTGGTACCACCCCTTATTGAAAGACCTGTCTCTCACCTCAACTCATTAAATATAAAAAAGACCATGCCATATGATGCTGGAAATCTATGTTCTTGCTTGGGGCAGGCACAAACATGTGGTAGTGTTAAACCAGTTAATGGGATCCCTACCCTCCCCTCTTAACAACTGGATCTCCAACATAAACCACCTCTTTTCATGTCCCAGTAATTACATCATGTTTAACAGAAATCACAAATCTGATTGGACAGATTGTTCAAATTGTCATATTTTTTTATGATCAGTAAAGAGACCATTATGGATGTCACTGTATGATAATTGGATGCAATCACCATCAAAGTCATGAGTTTGATTTCCACTCATAATGAAATATTACAGTACTCAATACAA
>MJUT01057709.1:208846-221970 GCA_002080005.1 Gigantidas platifrons
GACGGACGAAAAGTGATGGCAATAGCTCACATGACCCTTTGGGTCAGGTGAGCTAAAAATGAATCACAGGTTGTATAATAATTGCTTAGAAATTGGATTATTGGTGTAGATTTGGACACATGTAATGACATCTGGTGTTTAAGTAACAAAGTTATAAATACCATGCTAACTGACACCTAATCATCAGTCTGTCTCTAATGGTTAAATCTTATATAACATATGTTACTAAATTACAATTAAATTGTACTTTCTATACCCTTGATAAATTGACAGTCCAGTTTGGCTGAATACAGTGTACTTGACCCTGTTTTACCTGGATCCCAACATTACATAATATTTAGATAAAGAGGAATACAATGTATCACATTCAAATTTCTTTTGTGCTTTATCTTGGAACACATTCTGATCAATATTAACCTTGTTATTAAAAACTGGTTCAAGCTGACTTTTCCTCTCCAGATACTGGTTGTACTTTCTTTGAAGTGAAAAGGCATTTCAATGAATGGAATGATATAAATGTTAGACATCAGTAGTAAAGGAAGTTTATGGATTCATACAAACCCTCCATTGAAAACCATGTAGGACTATTAGTTGAGATTTTGGTTGAATTATGACTATTAAATTCAGGATATCAGTTGAACTATGACTTTTAAAGTTAAGATTTTGACCACTGGTCACATGCAAGAACACCACCAGTCATCTACACCTCCCTTTGAAAAATCCTGACTATGGACCTCAGTGTTATTTTTCCTCCTAAAGAACCTTACCCATAATTCATTTTGGACAAATAGAAGCTACTATTTAAAAGTATAATACCTGCGATTACGGTTGTTTCTCTAACCTAAATTTTAACAAGGAATATACCAAAAACACAAGTTAACATCAAAAAGTATGTTTGGAAAAAATAAATTGAACTTTTCTTGATTTATTTTGTAAAAATGTCACTTGAAAATAATTTCTGTCTGTATTACAATATATGCCCTTATTCATGTGATGTGATCATATGGTAGTTGGATTTACAACTACCTATGCAATCAGTGCCTATCACGAATGATGTTGTGAGTTCGAATCTCTATCAGGGCGAGGTGTACAAAATTATGTGATAAAATTTGTCAGTGACTTGTTGGTGGTTTTCTCTGGGTCCTCCGGTTTTCTCTACCAATAAAACTAACCGCCACGATATAACTGAAATATTGTTGAAAGTGGCATTATACACCATCAAACGAACCTTTGCTTTGCTTCAAATAACCTTGAACTGCACAGATGAGCAGTTGCTATTGATTTAGAAAATAGGGATGGATGAAAAACGCTACTCTAGGTCTCTAGAGAATTCAACAGGTTTGTCAGTAGGAAAAAAAAAACCAGATAAGTTTTGTCATGATAAAATAAGATGAACTGTGAGCTAATGCTCACTTATGATACCCCCGCATATATGTTCAATGTGTATAAAAACCAACTAAGTCGGCAAACAGGAAGTAGGAATCTGACGGGTCCAAAAACACTTCCCACATTATGGCATACCTATATGAAGCTTGTGACCAAATATCAGATTTCTGCCACCAATAATTGGTGAGAAAAATGTGACAAAAAATATCTTGGGACGGACAGAGGTAAAACAGTATAACCCCCCCCCACCTCCAGTGGAGCGGGGGTATAACAAAACAAGAATCAACATAAGGGCACCAGTAGAGTATAGAAGATAGTCTTAGGATTGAATAAAAACATGTGTAACCTACAACCAATCCCTTTTTATTTTGACATGCATTTGTTTGCAGAGAGCTCCTAATTTCTTCAATGTGATTATAAAATACAATTGTTTTCAAGCTAATATTTATGCATAAAATCATATTCCATCGAAATATACCACTGTGTTCAAAAAGAAAAAGACATAAAAATTTCATATTTATTACATTATAAACTGCTTACTTCTTCATTTTCATTAGTAAAGCTGTGAGACAAAAAAAATACAGCGATAATAGCACAATTCTGAATCGAGATATTGAAACTTTTTTTTTTTTTTTTATCTTTTTAAATCAAGATGTTGAAACTTTTTTTTATATTTTTATAATCTTTTTAATGTTTAGACGAATGTTTAATTGCTAAAAAAAATATTTATTTCTAATTTGCTTATCACAGAGAAACATTCCTGACAAATTTAGATCTATTTTGCCCTACAATTTCACAGGAGGGTGCAAACAACATTTTGATGCATCTTCGCATCTTCTAACCCCTATAGTGTACATAAAGCACATGCTTTGAGATTTTCAGATAGAGGCAATTAGCAACATCAGAGAGATTTTGGTGATGTAATAAAACACTAGCTCATAACAATTATAACAGGACATACTTAACATGCTGCATATAACTGGGCCCTTAATTAAAATTACATAACCCATCTTATATTGGGTGATGATCTGGTCCCCTGTGGAGGTTTTCTCACTCTCTTTTGAATATGGTGAATTACACACCCCATTTCATTTAATGGTCAATAATGGTCTCCCATCTGATATTACATACATATAATTAACACACATCAAAAGCATCCCTTTCCATTGTCAAGGCCATCTTGCTTCAATAACATTCCCCCTTAGGGCATTATAAAATAGTAACCTTCGATTCATAGACCAGGATAATTTCATTATGTACACAATAAAAACATCATTTTATTACCAACACGATTTTTGCTTAAATGGTTTTGAAAAAAAAAAAAGAAATTGATAAATGTTCATATGGACAAAATTGGCTATCAATTTTCTTATCTCATGGTGTTCAAAATATTAGTCATGATGAAAAACCCAAGCTTTGAGTGTCAAGGTAAAGAATGACTTCTGTAGAGCACTATATAAAAATGTTTATATATATATATATATGTATATATAGAAATTGTCAAAAATTAATACATTTTTATGTCATTGCTTTAACTAAAGGTAATAAATATTTAGTCAGCAATTTTCATAAAAAGCTTTTAAAGATGATACTACAGCCATTNTAATACCATTCCTTTTATAAAAATGTTTATATATATATATAGATGTTGTCAAAAACTTAATACATTTTTATGTCATTGCTTTAAATGAGGGTAATACATATTTACTAAGCAATTTTCATAAAACCCTTAAAGATGATACTACAGCCATTCGATGTGTATCATTTTCTTAATTTAAATCTCTCCTCCAAGGTCAGTGTTTTAGAGGACACTGCGTTCTCTGTTTTTTATGATAATACCATTCCTTTTATAAAAATGTTTATATATATATATAGATGTTGTCAAAAACTTAATACATTTTTATGTCATTGCTTTAAATGAGGGTAATACATATTTACCATGTTTACTAAGCAATTTTCATAAAACCCTTAAAGATGATACTACAGCCATTCTATGTGTATTATTTTCTTAATTTAAATCTCTCCAAGGTCATGATCACCATCTTGAGGACATTGCATTCTCAGTTTTTTTTTTATACTACTATCTATTACTATGGTCTTAAGACAGATATTATATTTTCTTAATTTAAATCTCGCCAATGTCAGTGTTTTCAAGGACATTGTTGTTCCCTGTTTTTTTTTAATATTATAATACCATTCCTTATATACAGTCCGACAAAAGTTAAGCACCACCTGACTTGTTTCAATAATATCTTTTCTAATAATGAACTTATTTCAAATCGGTTTGATGTTTTCATTACCTGTACACACATACTTACTTACCTGTGAAACAGGTTATTGGTCGATTTTTATTTATGTGTATATGACAGGGTGTGTAAAGTGTCACGTGTACTTTTCAACATTTGTGTTTGCGAACGAAAACTGATTTTTTTTATGTAGAGTTTTAAGTTTCATTTTCTATTGGTTTGGTATGGTTCTGCGAAAATTAACCATACCAGAAAAGTGGCAAGCTGTTGGCATGCATAATGGTGGTTTTAGCCATAGAAGGGTGACAGACCACTTCAGGGTTAACCATTCCATCATTGTACAACTGATGCAGCGTTTTCGTTAAACAGGGAATGTTACTGACCGTCCACGTGCAGGTAGACCTCGCAAAACGACGCAGAGAGAGGCCCGGCTCATATCCAGACGGGCGCGGCAACGGCCGTTCAGTACAGCTGGTGCACTTTGTGGTAATTTAGCGTTTGGAGGCCACATTAACACACGCACTGTAATCAGACGCCTCCACCATCAGGGAATGCGAGCGCGACGACCCATAAAACGTCCACAGTTGACATTACGTCATCGCCATGCTCGATTTGACTGATCACATGATCATTTGGGGTGGACTATTCGCACATGGAGACGGGTCCACTGGTCTGATGAAAGTCACTTTTTGTTACGCCCTACCGACGGTCGTGCAAGGGTTTGGCGCCAAAGAAAACTTCATTTCAGTACAACCACATTTTGGGCACAACTACTTTTGGGGGTGGGGGTGTAACTGTCTGGGGTTGTTTTTCCTTTGACTGTAAGTTGGACTTGTACGTTCTTGATGGTAATCTGACAGGCCAAAAATACTGTGACAATGTGCTCGCTCCATGCGTAGTCCTCCATTTCGACAATCATGCATTGGCTGACAGGCCAATGTTGATGGACGACAATGCTAGGCCACATAGAGCCCGAATTGTACAACATTTTTTACAGCAAGAGGCTGTTCAGATAATTCCATGGCCTGTGATGTCGCGAGACATGAACCCTATAGAGCATGTATGGGACTTTATTGGCCGAAAAATTAACCAACGCAATCCAAAATGTCAAAATATTGACGAATTAAGAACTGCTATCTTACAGGAGTGGCAACAGTTCCCCCAAGAATGGCTTAGGTGTCTTGTGCGAAGCATGACGAGGCGTGTTACAGAACTTCACAATAAATGCGGTGGATATACTCGTTATTGATTTTTATGCCTTACACATATGCACAATAGATGCATTTAAAAGTTCTTAAAATCTGAAGACTCTGCATTTTAATGCAATGTTAAAAACTTCCATCAAAGACAAACTGGTTTTACGTTTTTTCAGTGCCTGTTTTGAACCCCATTTTTGCCACGTCATAGTCACGTCTTTCAGGATGATAAATACTTCGTAGATTGGTAATTTTAGAGCCCTTGGTGTAGTCTTTTAAGAAGTGTAAGAAAAATGGTGATATCTATTTTATTGTTTTAACCGTATTGATGTAAAAAAAATATATCAATAAAAATATAGGGTGGTGCTTAACTTTTGTCGCAGTTTATATTATCTATTAGCATTATCCTACGAGTGATATTACATTAAAGCCATCGATCAGAATCACTTATCACTTTCATGATACTCCTGACTTATTTTTAATGTACCGTAAAGCTTTTATTATAAATCTTATATATATGAGTTCAGTCTTAACAGCCAATGGTAATACTAACGATTCTGCTGGAAAATAAGACAGTGACAGGCAATAATGTTGTTTACAAATCTATGTGCCTTTATAAGTCATTACAAATCCTTGAAGACTAATAGAACATGTCAATGTTATCTTAATGTAAAACAGAAAAGTAGCGAAAAACCATTTGAGCTTTGAGTGATCTAGAACATACAACAGACTGACATATCTACACTAACAAGATCAACTACTGATGTTAGTTCTACAATGGTTACTCCATAAAATGAAAAACAAAAAAAATACCACACAGCCGGAACAGTTCCAATATCCAATAGAAAAATCGTAGCGAAAGAGGCATAATCTATACCCGTAACACCCAAATACATGATTGCTCACTTCCATAACATGTAAAACTAGAAATGTGAGTGACCTCACTGAGTTATATCCCCCGCTTGCAGCTTAGTAGGAGTTGCGCTTACAAGGTACATGCCCCCCCCCCTTTTCGTGAAAGTATAAGTTGAATTATCTCCCCTTTTAAATTTTGGACAGCAACCATATTCCTTCATGCACATATACAGATAGTGTACTACAAGTGTGTAAAGTTTCATAAAAATCCAATAAGCTGTTGAGGAGGAGTTGCGCTTACAAGGTACATGGACGGACAGGGTGATTCCTATATACCCCCCAAACTTTGTTTGCGGGGTGATAATTAAGCTTCAATGAATAAAAAAAAACCTGCTTTTAAACTACATATGGTGTCCTTACTACCTTCCAAGTTTCATGAAATTCTGTTCGGTAGTTTCAGAGGAGTTGCGATGACAAGCTGCTTCAGGAGTATATTTCGGGAAATATTTAAGTTCAAAGGGGCATAACTGCCACAAAATTTAGGGGATCAAAATTTCCTGGTAATATGCACAACTACATATGGTGTCCTTACTACCTACCAAGTTTCATGAACTTCTGTTCAGTAGTTTCAGAGGAGTTGCACTGACAAGTTGCTTCAGAAGTATATTTCGGGAAATTTTTAAGTTCAAAGGGGCATAACTCCCACAAATTTATGGGGATCAAAATTTCCTGGTAATATGCACAACTACATATGGTGTCCTTACTACCTACCAAGTTTCATGAAATTCTGTTCAGTATTTTCAGAGGAGTTGCACTGACAAGCTGCTTCAGTAGTAAATTTCGGGAAATTTCTAAGTTCAAAGGGGCATAACTCCCACAAAATTCAGGCAATCAAATTTCCTGGTAATATTCACAACTACATATGGTGTCTTTACTACCTACCAAGTTTCATGAAATTCTGTTCAGTATTTTCAGAGGAGTTGCGCTGACAAGCTGCTTCAGTAGTAAATTTCGGGAAATTTCTAAGTTCAAAGGGGCATAACTCGCACAAAATTCAGGCGATCAAAATTTCCTGGTAATATGCACAACTACATTATGGTGTCCTTACTACCTACCAAGTTTCATGAAATTCTGTTCAGTATTTTCAGAGGAGTTGTGCTGACAAGCTGCTTCAGTAGTAAATTTTGGGAAATTTCAAAGGGGCATAACTCCTACAAAATTTAGGGGATCAAAATTTCCTTTACACTGCAAAGTGCACACATCATGATCTTAACTTGCACAAAGTTTGGTGGAAATCGGACGAAAGATGTGGAAGTTGGTCCGGACAGACGGACAGACGGAAGGACGGACTGGCCGATTCCTATATACTCCCCCAAACTATGTTTGAGGGGGGGTATAACAACATTATATTGTTCTAAAATCAACAACATTGAAAAGTAACCTTTAGCTGAAAACCTCTTAAGGCAGTTTAAGGATTTTGCTGTGAATGTACCGATCTTATAATTGATTGATTTGATTAGATTTTGGTGTTTAATGCCACTTTCAGCAATATTTCAGCTATATCATGGCGACCAGTTTTAGTGATGGAAGAAACCGGAGTACCCGGAGAGAACCACCAACCATGGGCAAGCAACTGGTAAACTTTATCACTTGTGGCTGCGAGTCGAGTGCACCCTTTTTTGTAATTTACAAAGCTGGGCGCGAACCCATGTCGTATTGGTGATATCTTATAATTGATGGCCGACTCCCACAATGAATATAATGTTAACGAAATTTAATTTTTTTATCTATATGATAAAATATTGATATTAGTGCTAAAACAGTTAGTCCATAACAATCCTATTCTAAAATCATCAACAGTGAAAAATAATTTTCATTTGCAGACCTCCAGAGGCTTTTGCTATCACTCTGCTTAATTTGCCATTTATTTTCATAATGTACCAACCTATAAATAACTGATAGTTCATTTATACATCATTTTATTTTTTCATTTTATTGGTATGAATTATTGCTGGCATACATCATGACTTAATCTTCATCTTTTATTGTGCTTAAATTGATTGAAAGTTGGAATAAATTTTTTCCATTTATTTTTATTTAGTACATCGATTTCTAACTCTATTTTTGGATTGATATCTTTATCTGGAAGACGATAATCAGTTAAAGATAACAGGAAATTTTTTTTTTAATTTCCGACAGAAATCTATACAAAAGTGACGAGTTAGTTCTCGTAATTAATTCCACCATTTTCACCTAATATTGTGTTATTTTATACAATGCGGGTTCTGTCATACTCCAGATATTGTTTATTCTGTGGCAATAGAATATTATATAATCTGCTTTTTTAAAGGTAAAAAAGGAATTTCCAACAAGAACTGATAAATAAGTGTACCCACATTTCCATTGACATTTGTCATGTTTGGTTGGCTCCTTTTACCATGAAACAAAAGCTTTTTCATTTTCCATAAAGAATTGAGCAAAAAGAAAGACTTTGTCATAAATGAAACAAGTGCTACCATTTTATTCTAAGGGGGCAACAATTTTTGTTTTCTGGAAGGAGGGGCGAGAAAGATACAAGTTTCTTAATTTGAAAAGTAAAAAACAATTTATAAAATTGTTTACATTTGAACAAAAAATGTTCTTTCAGAGGGAAGGAAGAGGGTGGTATCAAAGTAGGAAGAGTTTGAAGGTACCAGAGGGGTAATCAGAATCTGTAAAACGAAGAAGGACAGACAACAAAGTAATTTAGATTGGGTCCTTGTGTATCTAATAAAGATTTAAAAATCTATCATTTCCTGATAAAGATCCCTTATTAGGTGTTACATGTTTAATTGCAGTAGTGTACCAATCTTGACAGCCATGCCGCTTAAATCTTGAGAATAAGGAAATATAATTGATCTCAACAGTCAGACTGTCGGGTTTTCTTCAAATGACCATCAATAACTGTGTGTCAAGCCTCACCAATCTCTTCAATGATAATAGAATGTTCTTACAGTAACAAATCTGTCAGTTGTAGCAAAATTCCAGCAGTATATTGGGTGTCAATTAAATCTGACCAACCCGGAAGTCCATCAAGATAGAGTGTCAATTAAATCTGACCAACCCGGAAGTCCATCAAGATAGAGTGTCAATTAATTCTGACCATTCTGGATTACAAAGTGTATTGCAGTGCATAACTACATCAAGGCTGTCAATCTTTGTAAGAGCTCAGTAATAGAAAATTGTTCTTGGCATAAAGCCTGTATCAAATTTAGTGATTTCTGGGTAAGTTAGTTCCCTAATATAAAATTGTTCTTGGCATAAAGCATGCATCAATTTTAGTGAATTCTGAGTAATTTATCAGATATTATAAGATTAGGCAAATTCTATGGCGTCACAACTCTAATGTACCAACTCACTACAATAATAATGATACCAGTGTAGACAGTTGTTGGGAATAGGTTAAAAAACAAACTTGATATATGCTTTGTTATTGTGACACGCAATGCAAAAATAATTTTGTTTGGCAATCAGCGGAAAACAATAGCATATGTTCCTCTTGAATGACGAAAACATCATCTTAATTTCCAGATACATGTATATCTCTATACATGGCCAGTAGGTTTAGGTTTATGGTGTTTAACACCACTTTAAACAATATTTTAGCTATATCATGGCAGTCAGTTTTATTGGTGGAGGTTTGTTTCTGAAGGACAAAAATATCATTTTGTTATATTTGACCTCATGTTACACGTTTATATGTGTTCGAGTCTTTTCTCAATAAACTGAAACTGAAACTGAACATTACTGGTAATTAAAGCAATATACTATTGCAAAACAAGAATCATTTCAGCATTAAGAAATTACAATTTCCACAGTTGTATATAATCAGTGGAAGGATAATTAATCCACCTGTCACTTTCTACAAACCAAGTGTGTTCCAAACATAAGTATATGTCACTTAGAAGAATAAAAACATTTTTACATTTGATTGATTGATTGTTGTTTAAATTTAAATGAGAAGTGATTCATCTACCTTCATTTCCAAAACAAGTTAACAAAAAATCAAATAAGTAATTAACAACTAACTTTTAAAAATTGGAAATCTTAAAATACATTAATATGATATCAAAATTGAATTTCAAATTCATATATACATGTACATGTATTTTAATGATGACGATAATGAGTGAATAATTTACTGATTTTTTTGTAATTTTCCTGCCAAACATCTGCTCATTTCTGTCCCACAAAATATCAAGTTGGTGTTTATAGGTACATTATGTATTTGTGCATGTTTCAAGGACACATATGTCAGGGCATATTGATAATAAATCATGATTATCAAATTCTTTTCCTCCAAGGTCATATTTTACCAGTTTAAAAAAAATTAATTCTTTATCCAGCACCTTTCTTTCATCAGTGATGTCGTTAAAAGCCGACAGCCCGCGATTTTCGCCAGTTATTGTCCTTTTCTTGCCAGCTATTTTTCAATGAGTCGCTATTTATAAAATTGTGCGTGTGCACCTAACATTTAGTGAAACATCTGCTATGGACCGTGGCATACACAACTTTATTTAGTACGCAGATCGCGAAGAGTACACCTCTGTAAAGATCCAAAAGGATAAGAAGAGAGTGCATATGATCTTCAGATACCATCTTTCATTCAAGCTTCTGATCAATACTGCCGTGGTGATCTTTTTTGTAAAAAGCGGGACAGTGTCCTTATAAATTAAAACAGTTTTGTAAACTTTTATATTATGTTACGATTTTGACCTTTTTTTTTAATAACAATCACCTGGATTCGTAAAATTGAGGAGTTTCTGCAAATTTTAAGTCGTACATGAATTATTGGTCCAGGGAAAGCTCGCAGATTTATATTTGAAAATGGGTCTCTCGTTGGTCACATAAATCAACATCTTGAACATGGCGTCCGATTTTGTCTAAACCACTTCACTTCGGACACTCAGTAGTAGTACCAAATCATATTTTTATTACTTTAACTACCAAATTTATAAAATTCTAGTTTTAAACTTTTATCTGATATTTTTTTCCCATGAAATAATAATTTTTCAGTGGTTTTCTAATGAAATAAAAAATCTTTTTTTCACTCTGAATAACGTTACTGTGACTATGATCGACCTCCCTACTTATTAATGTCCGATCAGACTGAAACATGCACTAACCACAACATACTTGAAAGTGTTAACAAAAGAAATGTAATTTTCAGTATGTACAAGGTGGAATAAACCCAAAAAATAATTTGGGTAAAAAACAAATAAATCCAAATGCAAATTAAAACAAGATAAAAACGCTATGTTTCAAATCAAACATTATTGTACCGGTAAGTCTTTTCTGGTACATAATTTCTGTTATTAAAGATACATTGCTATAACTAAAAATTGTGAAATGTTTAATTGATGCCAAAAATATAGTGACTGACATGCTGATGATAGTGATAGTGAATTTGGATGTGAAATTTATTAATAAAATTCATTGCTTATTGAAACATTTTCTGGAATTGAATCAACAAAATAGGTTTTTTTTGTTATGAAATAATACATACTTTAGTTAAGTACAGTTCCTTTTAATCTTTTTTACTAAATATTTGTTCCATCAATCTCAATGGACATTAGCAACAATAATTGAAGATTATGCAGTAAAAAATAGGACAAGAAATAAAGTAATTTTAGCCCCATGAAATGCTCAGAATGCAGGATTTTACACCATTTAAGTGTCAGGGGTCCCAGAAGGCACCCAAACACCCGCCCGATTTTTCTGCTGCCAATTCTGAAAATTTGTCCACCTATTCAAAATTTTACTGACAAAACTGTTCATATAAGGATTTAATTTTTGAACATTAGAATTTATTTCCCAATAATTCCTTTTCTTTATCACTTATTTTTGTTCATATAACATTGCAATACATTTTCACTATTACGCCATTTAAACAACGTAATTACACCCAAAAGATGTTGGTATGTGACTACTTACACATTATATATACTCTTATTTTTCAATGTCAGTCAAGGAGTTAGTAAATATACATTAATAGTTACAGGAGAACTAAATATAGAATGTCGAATGATATACCTGAATGATATACCGTTACAAGTACATCCTAATTATTACTACTGCCGTTAAAAAGATATTTCTAATCAAATTAATTCATTTACAAAGTTGATTTATAAAAAAAGTAATTAAAAGAATAATTTTCATCAAGTGGGTTGTCAGTGGCAGGTTTGGTAAAACACTGAGAGAGAATTTCCTAGATTAGGGACCAACAATAAATTTCAAGATTTAAGACCAACAATTTTCCTATTTGGGAGGGGGGGCTGGGATTTTCTGGTACAGACAATTTTTTTCATCAAGTGGGTTGTCAGTGGCAGGTTTGGTAAAACATTGAGAAAGAATTACCTAGATTAGGGACCAACAACAAATTTCTAGATTTAAGACCAACTATTTTCTTATTTGGGAGGGGGGCTGGGATTTTCTGTTCAGACTAGTAAGTTGTCAGTGGCAGGTTTGGTAAAACACTGAGAAAGAATTACCTAGCTTACTGTAGGGACCAACTACAATTTCTAGATTAAGGACCACCATTTTCTTATTTGGGAGGATGGGTGGTGTTTTTTGTCGCGACAAATTTTGTTTCTCTTTTCTTCAGTCGATGCAAAATATTTTTTCTAAAAATCTACAAAAGACAGGAAGACATGAAGAAATAGATATTTTTCGTTTTGCACCCCCCCCCCCCCTCAGATAAGAAAATGATTGGTGTCTGAAAAGGATAGAGACATAATGATAATGCATATTTTTGTTTCTCTTGATTGGCCTTTTTATCTGTTACATGATGTATTATAATTAGCATCTGCCATTGGCAAACAAAAAGCCCTAGGTAAATACTATTGACTGTTTTATATTTTATATCTTATGTCAGTCTTGATAGGGTGGTCTTGATACTATATGATTGCACCATTGTTCTAAAAAGGTTTTACCTATGAAATTAATGGATTTTACAGGTAGAACTATTTGTGATCATAAATGTACCTTGTTGCCATACAAAAACGAAATCAGCTGACATGTGAGTCACTTGAATCAGCTGATTATATTTTTATATGCTGATGAAAGCACTTTTTAACAAAGTCTCCGTAGATAATAAAATATACTTTTTAACTGACCCGAAGGACATGGTTTAATATTAAACTCTTTGTGAAAATGTTTTAAAATTATTCTTATTTTAGACCACTGCAACATTGAAAGCCAAAGGTACATAGCAGGAATATTTCTTGTATGGATCTCTATTAAGTTCATGCTTTTCTTGGAGATATGATGCTTGCCACGACAGGACATAGTTTTAATAAAGGACGTCATTAGAGAATGTATGTTTCTTTTTTCGGGAAAAAAAATTGTCCCACATCAAATTTTAAAGAAAAAAAAATTTGATCCTAAAGATTCCAAAAAAAAA
>MJUT01057709.1:222045-232085 GCA_002080005.1 Gigantidas platifrons
AAAAAAAAAAAAAAAAAAAAATTCTTGCTGTAATATAGAGGAAGAAGTGAATACAAGAACAATAGGGCAGCTTTGACAGTTTGTTTCCTTATCTATCTATTTTTGCACTGAAAGATGTGAGATAAGAATAAAATAATAGATTTCCTTTTAGGCCATACAAAGTTAATTTCTTGGTTCTCAGGCCAAATGAGATTTAAAGCATCGTTATGACAATGTATAAATAAAAAACGTGTTTCCGTTTGACATTTAGACAAAATGTCAATCGTTTCTGTGCAAATTCGGCACAAATGTTTGCCAGTTTAAAAAAATTAACCACTTGTGATGTTTCTGCCACCATCGGAAGAAATAAAATTGAAATTTTCAATAAAGTAATGAAAAGATTTATACATTGCCATATTTTTCACAAAAAAAAGAAGAAAAAATGCCTCCCTCATCACTTTTTACAGCAGTAAAAGGATAAAAAAAAATGCCGCCCTCCCTCATCAATTTTGACAAAAAAGGGCCCGAGAACCAAGTAATTAATTTTGCATGGCCTTATCTACATCTACTTCCTTATATTTTTTGCAATTTTTAATATTTCCCATTTTTTTCAAGGTTTTTGCAAAATTAGATTAACTTGTGAATAAATTACTTGGAAATTCTTCAAAGATGACGAAATAAATTTACTTCCATCCAAAATAGAAACCTAATCTCTGATTCATGTAATATTAATCTATAGTTGGTGACAGCTTGCACTTCATTTCTAATTTTATTCATGTCAGATTTCCATGTTGTAGAAGATTACAAAAAGGCTAATCTTTGTTTGTTTAAAATAAGAAATGATGAAATGCATTCAAGTTTTTTTTTACAAATATAAACTAAATTAAGACAAAGGGAGGTAAATCTGTTAGATGTTAGATTTCCATGTTGTACAAGATTACCACAAAAAAAAACCTCATCTTGTTTGCTTAAAATAAGAAATGATGAATTACATCCAATAATTTGCTTTTTAGTTTGTTTGTTGTCTACTTTTTTTTTTTTTTTTTATAAATTTATACTAAATTAAGACAAAGGGAGGTTAATCTCAGACAAAAATAATAAATTCAACATTGTTAGTCTCCCTTGTTTTTAATTTTAGCAATAACCAAAATGTTTAGGTACAAAAAACATAATCAACCTGTTTTCTCCAGGTACTGCTGTTTCCTCCACCAATAAAACTGACAACCACGATATAACTGAAATATTGTTGAAAGTGGCATTAAACACCATAACCAAACCCTCCATTATTTATTCAATCCATGCTATATTAACAATAATAAAACTTTTCTCAATCAGCCTGCCCATCAACAGAAAATCCCAGGGTTATCTCTGCTTTTATGCCTCATTATATATTTGTCTTCCCATTGATTCTTATGGGAAAATTTGTCTTGTGGTGATACTCATCTTCAGATTCCAGATCATAGAAAAACAAAAATAAATTAATAAAAGAACCGCCTAGCGCATGGATGCACGACGTATCCCCCCGCACTTGCATAATATTTAGCTTTATATATTTATAGAAAGCAGCCTTGCAGTCTTAATGTATAACATACTTACAAGCCACATGCAAAGATTATTCAAATCTATCCATGTTTACTAAAGTTATCACATAAACAAGACACAATTCACAAAATTGGTGATTTTTCAACCAAAAACCATGATTTCCCCCAAAACCCTTGCTTCAAATATTTCCATGTTAGAACCCATCCAAGATAATGATAATTACAAGCCACATGCAAAAAATTATTCAAATCTATACATGTTTACTCAAGTTATCGCGTAAACAAGAAAGTGTGATGGATGGACAGACAGACGGCCGCTATTACTATATCTCCTCACCGCTATCACGGGGGGATAAAAATGTATTGGACCCCATATCCAGCATTCCCATAAATTTATATTGTTTTACTAATATCAGTTTGAAGTCAAAATATATTTCTTCCGTTTTGTTTGGTTTTCTATGTAAGACAAGCCATAAAGACAGCTGCGTGTGACCCTGTCTTACATGGCATTGTCAGCCAATGAAATTGGCCGAGTATAATCAATAATCAATTCTACGACTGCTGTAGTAATATAAATTGTGGTCTTAGTAGATCTAAAAAAGCTTCAATTTTATATCAATTTTACCTGAATTTTAATTGATTTCCCCATATAGATTTAATGCGGTTTTAAATAAGTGTGTATTTACTGCATTGCACATGGCGTAATATTTTGTGTAGTAAACATGACATTGACATGTGAATGAATGAATGAAATCGACATGCTTTGTTTTTAAGTTGAAACGGAAGAAACAGGTACTTGCACTCGTCCTTATTGAAGATCTGAGATTTCTTCCACTCGTGAGAGAAATTCAGCGTCTTTCCACTCGTTCCGCTACGCTCCACTTGTGAAAAGACGGAATTTCTCACACTTGTGGAAGAAATCCCAGATCTTCAATAAGGACTCGTATAAGAACCTATTAGTCTTTTGTCTGTGTCTGTTAATCACGATGCTATGGCATATATAAGTATACAGGCAAGTTGAATATCTAAGAACACAAAGAGTATTATATGAAAAACTGTAGATGTAGTTACAAACCTTATACCGACATATACAAATATATGTGAAAAGTTTAACCAAATGTAATTTTGTGAAAAAAAATTCAAAATGTCAGACCTAACCATATGCACATCTTCAACATATATACAAACATCATGCAAAGCTATAACGTTCAATAAGAAAAAAAACCTTTTAAGAAATTATCTGCACAATACAAACATCCTATATCAGCTGGCAGGACCTTATGAATAGATGAACAAGGTCAAAACAATATGCCACTGGACTTTTCAATGTAGGACATAAAAACAAAAGGTTACATTTTGTATAGGACTATTCAAGGAACATTATAACCAAGCTTGCTTTGAAATATTTCAGTAATTTCAGAGAATAATAATTCTAAAATATTTTGCTCAGTATTCCTTGTCAAATTTGTTCTGTCGTTTGGCCATCTTGGATTTCAGATCCACATGAAAAATGATTATTTCGTAAAGGACCATCAAACGATTACTCTGGCACAGATTGGATTTAATCCTTTTTCTCTTTTCTGAAGAAAATTATTTATTTATTTTCCTATAGTGTTAAACATTTGTCCTGCGATGGCAGCCATATTTGATTTCTGATTGACAAATACAACACAAACTTTCAACAGGGTCATACTGAATTTCCAATGGAACAAGAATCATATACTGTAAATTCAGAAATTATTGCGATGTTTTTATTATTGCGAAAAATGCGACTGATGTGAAATCGCAATAATTAAATCTCACATTTCGGAATCATAAGTATCCATTTGTACTGGAGGACTTCATGCTTCGCAATAATAAAAATCACAATCTGTGAAAATTTTCGAAGATCGCAATAATAAATGAATGCAATAATTTCCGAATTTACAGTATCATAAAATGTGGAGGACCATTCTAGTAGCATCTTTGCAAAAAGTTGGTTCCATTTAATCCACTGGTTTATGAGACACAGACTGAAATGTGAAAAGTTAACTAACGAAAAGGGGGGAAAAGTGATGAGAATACCTAAGATGGACCCACGGTCATGAGAAATCAAAAGCGTTGTGGATGCACTTTCTATTTCACACAAAAAGAGAATGACATCATCATCAAAGTCATTTAGAATTGAGATTGCGAGAAATGACATTTACAATGTCCAAATAGATAACATATGTTAGTAAATAGACAATTGTAGTTACTAAAAGATGGTACTTACTTGAGCTCAGGAACTGGTGACTTAGTGGGTGGTTTATAATGAGCAGCATCTAACTGTTTCAACAAGTATCTGTTGGACTCCAATAAACTCTATAAGGAAATATAAATTAATTCTCAAGATTAATTTCCAAATATAAATGATTTTGAACATTTGGCTTTTTTGTAGGTAAATCATTTATTTAAATTTAGAAACATATCAAGTTAGTGTTTCAAGATATTATGATTTGATTTTGGTGTTTTAACGCCACTTTCAATAATATTTCAGCTATATCATGGTGACCAGTTTTAGAGGAGGAAGCCGGAGTACCTGGAGAGAACCACCGACCATGGGCAAGCAACTGGTAAACTTTATCACTTGCGGCTACGAGTCGAGTGTACCCTTTTTTGTAATTTACAAAGCCGGTGCAAACCTATGCCGTATTGGTGATAGGCTTGTATGAGTTGTTAGATCCAACAACTTTACTCATTGAGCCACCCGGGGCACCTAAGATATTATGTTTCCAAGATGACTGCCATGAACATATCACTGTCTTATTGCATTCCAAATTAAAAAAAAAATATTTTGGGAGAGAGCCATCCAGTATTTTCTATCTAATTTCAAAGCAAATCAATTTAATCTAAAATGATGATAATATATATAAAGGTAGTCTCAGGACAGTTACAAATTCCATACATATGCAGACTTTTTGAAATTCGTTGGACCGAGCGGGCAGAAAATCACAAGGACCGGCAATACTGCCAAGTATGCTGGTCCGGGTGTCTGACAAAATTTTTTGCTTGTGTATTTTGTTTTGCACCGGAAATGCAACTAGTATGCCGGAACGATCACGGTCAACTCGGAATTAGATTCTGCTTCAAATGACATTTACTTCTTAAACATGCAACTGTTTCCATTGTAATTATATTAATCATTGTATTTTTATAGTTTAAACTGGCTGTGATGCATCAACGCGACCATTTTGTGTGTTTATATTTCAAAACATGGCGTGTCGGGTTTTTATTGTTTCCATCACCGATTCCATTTAAATTTTAGAATTTTGTAAATTCCGGTTCTAAAACTTTTTCTTCAGGGGAAAATTCAGGTCCTGCAGAAAATTATTGGGTGCAGGACCTATGTCCTGCATATTGAACTTTTTTTCTCAAAAAGTCTGCATATGACAAGGGAACATAAATAATTCTGATTAATTACACTATATGGTAGTATATTTAGGAAGAAAAGTGGCATCACAATTTTATAGAATCAACTTACTGGTGTGTTAAGGATTGTTCGCTGTAGCTGTATCATTCTTCTGTCTCTTTCTAATCTAGTCTTACTCTGAAAAATAAAATTGTAGAAAGGACTGTAGAAGCAGAAAATGAATTACCCTTCATTTCAATTTCAATTCCATATGCCCTCCAAATATGCAAAATTTTTGGAATTCAGACCCCTTTTAGACCCCTTAAGAATTAAAATACCAAAACAATTTTTATGATCCATCAATAACCCATTAAGATGATCATTTTGCAAAGTATTGCATTAAAATTGAATGATAAAAGTTTAAAAAATTTAATTTCCTCCTTTTATGTCAAAAATGGTATTTAGTTACATAATAATGCAATGCATTTTTCAGATAGGGATTTTTCTAAGGTATTTATATAAAAAACCCCCATCAAAATCAAATTCACCTTAGGACCTCTTGTAAGGAAACGAGCAGAGTTACAATACCCCAAATAAATACCAACCTTTATCTAGTGCCAAGGATCTGTCAACTTATAACTTTATTTATCACACGATTCTTACCTAGAAACGGATGACGACAGAACCATAACATAACATGACTGCAAAAGTTTTGTGGTTGTATACCAAATGAACTTGATAAGACTACACACAAGCATAGATTACACACATTTTACCACTCTACAGCCCATTGGTTTCCTCCTTTTTGCTTGTTGGGGGGGGGGGGTGTACTTACCTCTTGTATATGTTTGTTTAATATTTTGAGGTGTTGTATGGTGTTAGCTAAGTCGGCTCTATCCTGATGTGATGGGGGAGTATGACATTCAAACCAACTCAACAGTGTTACATATTCTTGTATACGTCTGGCAGGTAATAACAAAAGTTCTGGCAGTCTAAAAATAAAAAAAAATGCATACAAAAGAATGGCAACCATAGTCATGAAACACTCAATCTCATATAATGTCTGTCTTTGATTCTAAGGTAAAGCATATATTTCTTATATTTACAATCTAGTTACTGGTGAAGATTCATAGGGCTCGGGACGGGGCCGTCATGGTTGATTCATAGGGTTCGGGACGGGGCCGTTGTGGTTGTGATCGTATGGTAGTTGGATTTAAAACTACCTGTGCAATCAGTGCCTATTACCACTAAAGTTGTGAGTTTGAATCCTGCTTATGGCGAGGTGTACTCGATACAAGATTATGTGATAAAGTTTGTCAGTTACTTGCCACAGATCAGTGGTTTTCGCCAGGTATCCTGATTTCGTCCACCAATAAAACTGACTGCCATGGTATAACTGAAACATTGTTGAAAGTGGTGTTAAACACCATAGCCCTAAACCTCATGGGGTTCGACCCACAGTGCTGCTCAGCACATCCCAAGGTGGGGGATAGCAAAAGCTGTCTCATTAGGGGGTTGTCAGGTTGTAATACAGAAAGCCTGACCATGGACCCTAGTGAGTAACGTGTTTGAAATGTGTCACAATCCCTGTATGATAAAAATCTCTTTTGTAGATTTTGAAAAAGTGTAGCGGCATTGTAACCGCTAAAAAGGCTAAATTTTATTCCTGAAATTGTAATAAAAAGGTAAAAATGTAGATACATGTATCTATTTTAGTGGGCATGACACGTTTCTTGAATAACTTTCATCAGGTATGCTCAAATTCAAAAGATTGGTAAGACAAATAATTCTAAAATCTTTGGGATAAAAAAAAACACTAAACAGGATATCCAAAATCAGATGAAATGTGACTGAAGTTCCTTAGTTAGTTCGTTATTGAGGATTAACATCTGGCTACCTGCTGCAGGTATTGCAGACAGATTACGTTAACAAAGATTAGTTGTCTGTCTGTTTTCTGTTGGATTTTCGCTTAAAACGAACCAGTCGTTGGGTCAGCATTGGTGGTCGGTCACCAAGGTCTGTGTCTGTGTCATATGTAGGATAGCGGTTCATTAGTACCTTATCACACCCCAATGCATCTTTTTATAGATAATATGCTGCTGTCTTTTTCCCACTAACTATAACAGTGTTAACATTACCATACCTGTTAACCCTCCCGCTTTTGAGCTCGGCCTCCCGCAAAGAATGTGCCTCTCGCGCGGGAGACTAAAAACTCCCGCTTTGAAATACTTCTCCCACATTATCTCCCGCGACCATAAATTTGATTAAAATCGAAAAGTTGGATGCCATTTTTGTTGTTTTTATCAGCTGGGTCATTAAAACGTTTGCGTGAATCAGCCGATTGTTACTCGGAATTCTCTCGGTTTTTACTAGAAACGCCGACAATGTAAGTTGTTTGCAATATCGAATGGATAACTACACGAATCAAAGTTGTGGAAAAAGAAAATTTGAAGGCGAGTATAGTTCAATTACTTGCTTAAATACGAAAAAAACTTTAAAAAAAAATACAGTTCAACTATGTCACAATAAAGGAGACGTTGGAATTCAGGACCTAGCACCCCTTCTTCAAAGAAGAAGAAACATTATTGCAAATTCTTGGAGAACTGGACAAAATTATACGATTGGGTGCAGCCTACTTTGAAGATCTTTAGGGAATGATATGGCATTTTGCAAACTTTGTTCTACAAATTTTAGTGTCAGCCATGGTGGTGTATATAATATTAAAAGACATGCTGATGGAGATTCACACAAAAAAGCAGTTGCTTCAACAAGGAAATCAACCAATCTTAAAAATGCAGACCCTGGGTCACCCAGAGAGAATTTTTTCTATATTAAAAAAAATCCAGACAGATACGAGATCTGAGTTGAACAATGACACACTTTGTTCTTTATTATGTGCAAAGCAAAATCAAAACTTGTTGTGTTATGAGTACGAACCAAGTGATTCTGTTCTAAGATCAGCAAAACAAGCTGTATTGTCCTACCAAAGTGGTTTGAAGTAATGTTGCTCAGCAACAACAATAAAAGTTGTACAGTAAATTTTGTTTGTTTTAATCTAAAAATTTTAGTGTGAAAAAGTTCGTCACGCAAAATCTCCCACATTAAATAGTTGGAATGTGGGAGATCTCCCACATACACAATCTCTGAGGTTAACAGGTATGCATTACTAAAAAATTAAATCTATGAAAATATTTACGTCATCATTTTAAGTTCAGGAATTCTTTCTGTACGTTTCAGGAAAGCTCTGAATGCTGGCATCTGTTCCTTGGTCCTCTCTATACACTGGAGAATCACATCATAATTGTTTACAAAGTTTGTATACAGCTTTAAATGTGTACAAAACTTAACAAAGATGTCTCCTAAACAAGAGTTCATGGCATCCCAGTCTGCTGTACGATTCTTTAAATTCTCTACTAATTCTCTGTAAAATACGATGGAAAAAAACTTCAACAAATTACAACAGTAAAAGTTTTTTTGTATAACATATGAGAACAGAACAATAATATAGCGAGTGTATGATTGTTGTTCTATGCCAATTGAGCAATTTTTCGGCTATTTCATGTCATGAACAAATTACACTTAGATGAGATGATGATGATGATGATGATGTCCACTTTGTACTAGACCAACAAGTTAGAAATATGTTATTAATATACTTTGATGGCAATCAAATTAAAATTATATGTTTGTTAAGATTTTTTTGTGATACATACTAATGTCTGACAACATTCTGTGTAAGGTCATGTCAGGTAACCTTTCGTTCATCTTTAACTGTCCAACCAAATGTTATACAAGATCAATAGAATAACAGCTCTCAGTCTGTACTCGGTTTTAATATCATAAGATTTGGGTGGTTTGTTTCTGATTGGTCGGTTGAAAATATGCCTCCTGACATCATCAGATATAAAATTTCTTTAGATGTTTGTCTATAGCTTTTAAAAAATCCAATAAACATCCAATTTCAACCAGATTGAATTTAACGACTGGTGAGGGCGAGTTGCTACAACAACGGACTGGGATAGTCGTGAGTGTAAATTTAGAAGACATTTGAGAGAATGTATCTTAACACTTACTTGCTAATATCACATATCATCATAAGATCAGTAAATATTATCTGTACATTTTGATGGCTGGCTATCGCTCTGAAAATATAAAGCAAGTTTATATGATTTTCAAAGAGTTATTTCATTTTAACAAAAAAGTGGTTTGGGTCTGGCCATGGTGTCATTTGTTTTTAAAAGTTCCATTACTTATCAAATAATATTAATTGTATCATTTAATAGAGGATACAGTAAAAATGTCAAGAAAACACCAAACATCCACCCTTTATAAAGTGCAGCTCAACCATCTACTGGAATTAATGGGCACAAAATCTTAAGTAGTAAAAAGAGAGACATACACAACATGGAATATAGACTTAGATACACAAATACAAATGTCCCAATCACTTGGAACTATAATTATGGGCATACACACTATAACCATTCTACCTGCACTGCAAACAAATGTTTAGTCTTCAGAATTTTAATTGATCCTGTCTCAAATATGAATATAAAATAAATATCATAATACATTACCTGTTTGTCCAGTGATTTTTCAATCTGATTCAAATATTCTAATATAGTATAATGCTCAATCTGCTAAAATTTGATTTTGGTTAAAACTCTGGATCGTGAAAATTAAATACTGCTAAAAAAAATTCAGCAATTTGGAAGATAATCGTGAAATTATAGAGAGTTTATATGTTCTAAGGTTTTTTTCGTCCTAATCTTTCTGTATAACATTAATTGTCTTGCTGTGAAATTTTATCTTTCTAATTCAGGTTTGTTTTCTAAAGTCTTCTTCAAGTATCTATTAAACCTAGGACATAGACAATTACCTGTTTGAGTTGAGTGAGGACTTGAGAGGTCTGCCATAGATACATTAAGACACAGAAACTTACCTGTTTGAGTTCAATGAGGCCTTCAGATATCTGACAGATAAATAGGACACACAAAAAATACCTGTTTGAGTTAAGTGAGGACTTGAGAGGTCTAACATAGATACATTAAGACACAGAAACTTACCTGTTTGAGTTGAGTGAGGACTTGAGAGGTCTAACATAGATACATTAAGACACAGAAACTTACCTGTTTGAGTTGAGTGAGGAC
>MJUT01057709.1:247905-264852 GCA_002080005.1 Gigantidas platifrons
CGGCCAATTTCGGACCTTCCCTTGGGTGGCCGCTTAAAACAGGTTTGACTGTATATGGCCGTTTTCACTTTTTCAAATCGATGTCCAATGACGTCACTGACGTATACTTCAAATCGACGTCCCATGACGTCACTGACGTAGACGTCACACCCGTTAAGGAATGTTTTTGAAACAATGATGGAGAAGGGACAAGATTCCAGATGAAGGGTTCTTGATGACGGTACGGTTAATTATGGTTAGTTATGGTTACCGTATTTTACGGACTATAGGTCGATATTTTTTTTCCTCAACACGCTGGCTTCGACCTATCGTCCACATCGACCTATACAAGGATGAAGTTGAAAAATCTGGAATCCCTAAAAAAAAATCTCAATAAAAATGACGATTTTGTTGACAGTATACCTTTATTTTGCTGTAGGTTTTTTCCTGAATAAGAAGACTGAAATTATCGATGTTCTTGGTGTTATTTTTTTTTAATTAAAGCAATAAAAATATACTAACACTAACAGGGGGTGCAATTCCGGGAATAAAATGTTCAACATCCGAAAAAAAAATCAATATTCAATGATCGAAAAATGAAGTGTTAACGAAAATCAGTTCAATATTGTATTGTATAATAAAAATTTATATACTATAAAAAATGCACAAATGTATGTTGTTGAAAAAAAAATCACAGGGTGGATCGTTTATAAAATTATTATCACAAAATATCTAAATATAGCTATAGGCCTATAGCTTTCCATCAAACACGAGGGGTACCGAACACGAGCATGCGCACGAGGTTGTAGTAAAACATGTCGGTTGCAATATTATATCTCACAATACACGTGGTGAACAAGCTTTTTATACTAAATGTACTGGAAAATAATTATCGATTTCGTTAAACTATAATGTTCTACACTTGAATTGGTCAATTAGGAACAAATAAAATAATCACCATGAGATAATCAACACAGGTGAACCTCTGTCGGCACTTATTTACTGGACCGAGACAATCACATAAATTGTGTGTCAAAAAAACTGCACAAGGTGATACATTGTTTTGACAGCTTAATTATTTTATTGTATGAACATCCGTTTACCATCTATTATTGTGACACCCACAGATGGCCTGATTTGAATGTCGTCGATGTCTGGGTTTATAAACCGGACTCGTCATAAAAAAAACACACAAACATAAGTTTAAAAACAAAATTTTATTTAATTTAACTTTCATAATTATTTCTTTTATGACACATAAGAATAGTATTCTTGAATTAATACTTGCATATACTTACCGAAGAACGTTATAGGACAAATGTTTACCGAAGTTAAAAAAAAAAACCCCGTTCGATGTGACGATATTTACCCAAGTTGTCATCGGCATCCTCGACCTATGGAATGCTTCGACCTATCTTAGTATTCCCCAAAAAATTTAGCCGAAAAGCAGCAATTCGACCTATCGTCCCCATCGACCTATAGTCCGTAAAATACGGTAATTAAACGATTTTATTGATACAATGACATTTTTACGGGAAAAGTAATGTGAAATTCTTATCTCACCCACGGGTTGAGACATAATAGCGTAATTGACCAATCAGCGACTGAGAACAAAGTGATCCACACGTTGATTATCGATTTCTTCTCACACGGGTTGAGAAGTGTGAAAATTTAGCAAGAATTAGAGAAACAATATTCCAATACTCCTGTAGTACTACCTTAATTATCGGACTTTTGGTCAAACTTGCTAATATGACAAAACTCCTGTAATCCCATAGTACACATTCTTATATGACTATAATTTTTTCTTTTATCTGATTGGCTAAAAGCATGAATTGTTTTCTTGATAGAACTTTATGAATACTGTCTAAGCCTTCAATTTCCTCAAAAATTAATTTTGATCCTTCCAGAGGAGCTTTTGGAATGTTATATTAACCTCATGTGACGCTAAAATCGGAAAACCCCTACTTTTAATTTTAGCGTCACGTGAGGTTAATATAATGTCCCAAAGGCTCCTCTGGAGCGATCAAAATGATTTTTTGCAGTGTGTTACCATTAAAATTTACAAAAAACACATGTAGTTTTTAATGCCAATTTATAAAACATGACCCAGAGGACATTAATAACAGTTTCATATAATAAAACAATTACTGACTTTCATTTCGATTAAGGATATATCTTGGAACGATAGATCCTTATATTAAGCTCAACAAAAGTCAATAATTGTATAATATTGTGTTAGAAGTATAATCAATGCTTTTTTCTAGTACCATAAGAAACCTGAACCAGGATCTAGACTATGTACACTACTGTAATTATCAGACTTTTGGTCAAACTTGCTAGACGGATCTATGACAATGTAATACACAATATTCTAATATTCGTGTAGTACACAATATTGTAAAACAAATATAATCAATTCTTTCTTCTAGTACAATATAAAACTTGAATCACTACCGTAATTATCAGATTTCTGGTCAAAATTACTAGACGTGCTCAACGAACCAATGATAAAAAACTCACCCTAACTGCCTATGGACCAGAAGTGAACGAGTGTCGTATGTTTGGAGGATACATATAACATTTATTTAAAAAATAATTCATGGAAGCCATTATGCATTGTTGGTATTAACATGGATATTATTTACATATTTTATCCCAAGCAAGTTCACTTAAACAATTGGAAGCTTCAAGTATTTTACTTTATCAATTGATTGGTTGGTTGGTTTATGGTGTTTAATGCCACTTTCAACAATATTTCAGCTATATTGTGGCCATCTGTTTAATTGGTGGAGGAAACCGGAGTTCCCGGAGAAAACCACCGACCTGTCGTAAGTTACTGACAAACTTTATCACATAAAGTTGTATCCAGTACACCTCACCATGAAGGGGATTTGAACTTCCAATTTTATCAATTGACAAATACATTTTCAGATTAAACTCTCATATAAACATGGGATTTTTTTTCTCTCAATTTCTGTTTATAGAATAGTCAAACCTGTATTAAGAGGTCACCTTTGGTAAGAAGGAAAAGTGGTCTTTAAAGACAGGTGACCTCTTAAAAAAGGTACAATTCATATGAAATTTTCTATTAGAGGACAAGATAAAGGTGACCTTTTAATACAGGTGACTGGTTAATAGAGGTGATCACATGGGCAGGGTCGACTGTATGTTTTATGACAAGCTTACTTTGCTCTCCTTCCTGCCAATTCTTTCTGTAACTTAAACATCAAAGTCTGTACTGTTGTTCCTTCATACTCATATACAATAGGTATAACACCAAAAAGGACAGCATCCACAATCAACTGTTAAAAACACAATAATTTTATAGACATTTTTATATAAAAAAGCTCAAATTTCTGGATAAATAAACATCTAAAAAATGTTATACAGTTTAAATTTTGTTATCTTGAACTTATACAAGTCGTTTCCTTGAATAACTTAAGCATAAATTTGTTCTGTTCATAGCTGATTTGAGCTTAAATTATCCCAGATAACTGAAATACTCAGATATCTTAGAGTAAAATCTGTCTTTTCCACTTTGACTCAGCATTTAAATCAAAACCAATAAATACATCCATACAAATATATTTTCAGAAAATCTAGAAATACACATATAAACAAATTATCACTAGAATGTCAATTTATGAATATCTTTCATTTCTTTCATTTTTTGTAGACAGCTCAGGCTAAAACATAACACAGGGATAGAAACTATCTAATATACATTTGTACATGTCTCATTGTAATCTTCTTTATACATGCATAACTAAAAGTCTGAATTCAGAGAGGAAAAATCATCTGAAATTTAAAATAACATAAATTGATTGAACTTAAACAAAAAGTAAATTTAACTTAAAATATGATCACTTTATTTTATTAATAGTAATATCAAGAACTCATACATCTGCAGCTGGTACTCTAGATGATATAAAGACAATACGTGGGGCATCTGTGACTGCTATATCTCCTGCCACACCCATGGTATTCGTGGTGACCATCAGACCTTTATATAATGTCATGGCATTCATTGTATCTATACATCCACTCGTTCTGTCTTGTCTGAAAGAACATTTATATTTTCTGATTAAAATTAAAATTCAAATAACAGTACACTAAACTCCATTAAAATTAGACACAAATTTATTTGACCTTCAATTTTTTTTTATCAGATAATAAGGTAGCATTTGGATGACCCAATGGACAGAGGTCAAATTGACATAGGATTTCTGGTTATTTTCATTAAATTGACATAGGATTTCTGGTTATTTTCGTTAAATTGACATAGGATTTCTTGTTATTTTTGTTCAATTGACATAGGATTTATTGTTATTTTTGTTAAATTGACATAGGATTTTTTGTTATTTTTGTTAAATTGACATAGGATTTCTTGTTATTTTTGCTAAATTGACATATAATTTCTTGTTATCTTTATTAAATTGACATAGGATTTCTTGTTATTTTTGTTTAATTGACATAGGATTTCTTGTTATTTTCGTTAAATTGACATAGGATTTATTGTTATGTTCGTTATGGTTCCTGGTGAATACACTTCAATACAGAAGGTGTCTAAAATAACATTGATTACCATTATGACAAATGATATCACTTACTTGGTATAGACTTTATCTGGTGGTAACCAGCCAGTATAAACCAGTTCTTTTCTACGTTTCTCCTGTATGTTCTCTAAATCCATCATCTCTGATAATCCTCGTCTCTGTGACACATGTTTTAAATCATAATCGTCTCCAGACTAAAATAAAAGAGAAGACAACCATGTAATTTCTATCATGTGATCAGATTTATTAAAATTTGCACATTCACTACATATTTCAAAGGTTCTAAAGCTTTTCATAGGTTCTTAATACAGAAAATGGCAGTCATCAACATTTCTGATCAAGAAGAAATATAAAACTTTGAATAGGAGCATTAATGATCACTCATTATGGAGGGCAGCACTGTCACACACAATTTTGAAAGTGGACCAAATGAAAATCATCTCAGCCAAATTTAGTTTAATTTGGTTTAGTTGTTTCTAAGAAGATATTAATGGGATTTTTAAAAAAATAAGCCAAAGTTGAATAATTGGAATATATCAGCTGAAAAAAAATTTGTACAAAAAAAAAAGATTTATGTTGAATTACTCATAGTCAAGCAGTTGAAGAATAAGTCTGAGCTCATTTTGACTAAAAATAAAGCTCTCTTTGTTAATTTAAAATTTCTAATTTTTGTAACAGCAGCCATCTTGGATGAACATCAAGCTGTTGGACCATAGTCATGCAGCTACATTTTTAAGTTCACCTCATTTAAAGTGTCATAGTCCATTAAAGAAATTTCTATTTTTAGTAATCACAGCCATCTTTGACAAAGGCCAGTCTGTCTGACACACTATTGAAAGAGCACAACCCAAGCACAATCATAGTCAATTTTGGTAGAATTTGGGTTCTGTATACGTAGCTTCTAGAGATGACTTTATTAGTGATTTTTGTGAAGCTGAACTAAAATCTCATGGAAATTTCCAGATTATATAATAAACTACTCACTGCTCTAGTTTCATCCCAGTCAAGATTTATTTAATTTCGTGAAGTGGTTTCTGATAAGAAGATTATTATGTGGAAAGCTCATGATGGACGACAACTTCAACATACGAAAAGTGATGGCAATTATTCACATGACACTTTAGGTCGGGAGAGCTCAAAAATCAAATTAAAGTAAAATTCAAATTTATATGTTTTTTTTATATTTTTTCCCTTTGTTACAATTTTTGTTAATTGCTTTTACTCACTGTAAGAACTCTGTGTCCATCTCTTCTTGATGTAGATTCCAAACCAGGTTCAAAGTTCAATGACTTGGTCACAGCTTCTTCGTGTTGTTTCCTAGGGATTCCCCATTTGTTATGTAGCACCAGTGCAGATTTAGGCAGTTTTGGATCATTTGGGTTGACACCAGTTAAAAATGCATGAAATGACTTCTCAAGGTCATGAGGCTTCATAGATGTTCCTTGCCATGGTGGTCTTACATCCATATTACGTCCTGAAATTGTTCAGAGTAAATCACAATCTGTAGAACAGACATAGACTACTTTCTATGTCACAATGCAGGTAGACCTTCCTCCAATGGTGTAGATAAATTCCATGCAATCAATAATATTCATAATATTTCCTTGACAAAAATTTTTGACAAAATTTTTCAAATAAAACAAACCAAATATTTATCTTAAAATGGAAAATTAATGTTATAATGAGTTTTCATGTTAAAAAAATCAAACAATATGATAAGAAAGGTATTCCTGCAAAATTAATTAAAAATTCAATAGCTTCATAAAAGAAAATTAGCAAGGAAAAAGTTATGAAGTTACAAATGGAGTTTTTATAGACAGTGTCATTCATTTACTGTTCTTGTTATTGTGTAGTTGTGTAGAGACCAGGCTTAAGCAATTTCAATGTTGTTCTTTTAAAATCTGAATATTTAGGTAGCAAAATTTTTTAATACTTTTCTGTCAAGTATCCTTCATTCTGTCAACTCATATTGAAAAAATGTCACATGACTTTGTTGAAATGTAGTATTAGGGTGGTGGTGTTTAATGCCACTTTCAACAATATTTCAGTTATATCGTGGCAGTCAATTTTATTGGTGGAGAATTGAAATGCAGAGAACTTTAACATTTAGGTACAGATAAAAATATGTTGAAAGTTCTTGCTTTGCCCTACATTTCTGATATCTTGGGCAGACACTTATCAATTTAATGGAATTGATACTACGTAAAACGAACATATTCTTACATATATTGCTCAAATCTTTACAGTGCTATTAATATACTTACGACTAGCATTAGGAGAGAGACGTCCAGATTTACTCTTTTTGGCTTTTGTAAACTGCTTATCAAGATTCATATTAACAGTTCTAAATCCATATCTGGCATCCATTTCCTATAAAAAAAAAAAAGTCAATTTAAATAAATCTTTATTAAAAAACATCGTTTTGGATAAAGAGCAATGCTGTTTAACATTTTTTTAATTTTTTTTTGCCTATTTGAAAAAAATTGCACTAATAAAATCGAAAACTAATGTCAGTTTTTATAGAATGAAACAGCAGCAATTTGAGTAATAAAATTGGCTAAGTTTCTTCAAGAAATTCAAGTCTAACCAATAATACCCCCAATAAACCCAAACAAAAACCAAGCCAGGAAAATGAGTGATCATGTATACATGTGTTAGGGGTATTGATTTTGCCAATTTGTACATTATTACGATTAGTTTTTGGAACTGTTCCAACACTATGTTATTTTTTGTTTTTCTTTTTATTTTCAAATGCCTTACCTTATCAGAACCAGAGCTATAATCACATGCCTTACCTTATCAGAACCAGAGTTATAATCAAATGCCTTACCTTATCAGAACCAGAGTTATAATCAAATGCCTTACCTTATCAGAACCAGAGTTATAATCAAACGTCTTAACACATCCTACAAAGTGTCTCTTCCATGCTCCAAATTCCCAGTCTGGTGGTTTATACCTGAGGAACCATCCCAGTCTCAAACACTTTGATTCCCAAATCACATCCTAGATTACAAACAAACATGAGTTATGATCTTATAGAGCCTTCCAACACATAAACCTCAATATCAAATCATATATCATGCCTATTCATGGGGAAGCAAGGTAAAATCTAAATCACTTTTACGATACTTAGACCCCAAAATCACATCAATATCATTAAGAAGTGCTAGTTATAATTACAAACTTTTTCAACACTAATTTAAAAGACACCCAAACACATCATATATCATAAATAGGCAAAGGTTTAATTCTATGAATGTTTTCAGTACTTAGACACTAAACTAACAGCTAAGCCAATAACTCACACAGTCAAGGCTTTCAATATTTTTCAAGGTTACCAGTACTTCACTAGTTACAGGCAGTACTTTTTATTAAAATATGAACAATTCTCATGCCTACCTTATACAACACTCTTTAAAATCAGGAGGTACCAAAGACAATTTTAAGCGAGTAAAAGTACCTGGTACATGCACAGCTAAACTGAGTTAAAAAAAAGAAGAAGAAAAATGATGTTTTTGTCTATGAAAAATTGATTTGATTGATTGGTGTTTAACGTCCAGCGAGCAATTTTTCAGCTATATTCAGGACGAGAATTTTTTTTTTAAATGCCACAGGACTCGAAATCAGGAAAGGTGATGGATAGGAACGGAGAATTTAGCCTATGGACCACTCATCATGAGCTGTTACACTGGGTTCTTTAACGTGCGAAGAGGGTGGCAATCTCTCAACATGGGACCTCGGTTTTATTTACGTCTCATCCGAAGGACGGTCTATGAAAGAAATAATAGACTTGCTATACATATTTCACTATTAAATATTGATTCTAACGAAAGAAATAACTTTTAAATCACCTGTTCTGTAAGGAACTTCCAATGCCAGCATGCTTGTGCCGCTCGACATAAACTTTTAGGTTCTAGGAATGTAAATATATATAGAGACAAGAAAGCTGGCAGGACTGTTGTGAAGTCAAGGTGTTGTAGAGGAACTTTCTCCTGGAAATAATCCTGTATAAACTTATACTGGGATCTTCTACACTGGCTAAATACCATGTCAAAGAATCGCTTCCTCTGAGAATCATTCCACAAGTCAAACTGAAAGTAGAAATACCACCTTATCATTTATAACTTTACTCAAGTGAAATTTCCTAAACTACATTTTAAGAACACTAAATATGTAGTATATTCTGGGAATTTGCCAAAAAGATTGAATGAATTTGAAATCAAAATGAAAAAAATAATTTTTACAGAATCATTCATATTGGGTAAATTATCAACTTCAATTTAGATAATCTTACTAAGATATAAAACTTGTTCTTTTGCTAAAATGATCAATATCAAAGTTGTTATTACTATAGAGATGAAATACTCCTTATTTATGTTTCACATCAATAATCAACTGAGGATAGGCAGCTTATGGAGGATTCCTCTCTGCTATTATATTTTGAACATACAATACATGTGAATTGAGTATAAGGCTTATTTGAGATGGAAATTCAAAATCAAATTTTAGACGTTCATTGCATTTTCTATCCATTTCAGTACACCCCTTTTGAACCCCCGTCATATCATCTTGACCCCTCTTGGAACCTCTTAACAGAAAAACTTGAGAAATATTTCAGCTATATTAGAGTGAGAACAAGTTAATTTTTATAGAGATGATGATGCAGCCTTTGTACTTAACAAATATTTTAAGCAGGATTTTAATAGTGTTAGCAAAAGACATGTTAATCCACTTTGATATATTATCTTGACTACATGTACAAGTACATGTACCAGTCTCCATTCTTTAAGCTGAATGCTTATTCAATGAAGAAGCAGAGAATCCCAATTTTAGAATCTTTTGTTAGAACCGACCGGGGATCGAACCATTGCTGTGAGTTTCAAACGTGTCTAAATCGAACCTCTTCAGAACCAAATTTTGTGTTCAGAACAGACAGGTGATCTGTGTATACAGGTTATATAATTAACAAGATTTCCTACATTGGGACTTTCTTTATAGTTCGGTTTATACAGGATTTCTCTTTAATCAGGGTTATGTTTTAACAGATTACACTGCATAACAAAATCAAACATCACAATGTTAAACTTACCCAATGTGAAATAAGATCTCTTCTTTCATGAAAAATCTGAAATGTACATTAAATATCTTAATATTACAATTGTCTATATACAAATGGAAAAGTGTATAAATTAATGTTAAATGTATTTATGTACATTGTATCTAATCACAAAGATAAATGGCAACATAATTTAGATTTGGCTAATTTTGTTTGAAATTTATTAACAATATTTTTTGAAGCTCTTCTTATTCACAGTTTATTTTAAATCACTGAATTGAAATCTAATGATCAAATTATCGTCAATTTATAAACAGCAGGACTATCCACTGTTATTTGACAATCCAAACAGATTTTATGATTTATTAATTACTAATGTCCATGAAATTTTGGAAAAAACTAGAGGCTTGCCAGAGTCTAGATTGCTCAACTGGTTGTTCAGACACTTTGCGAGTGCATGCAAGTCTGTAGTTTCTGAGAAAAAAACCTTTATAGATATTCCCATAAGTAAATGATGCATTCCAATGCTAGAGACCTATGTTAAAACTTTGTCCTGTGGTGGTGGTCATTTTTGATTTCTAATCAACACAAAATGAAGAATTGGTAAGGGACTATCCAATTACAAGTATGTAGTTTCTGAGATAAAAATTATTTTATAAATATTCTCATAAGTAAATGATATGTCCCAATGTCACAGATCTATGTTAAAACTTTGTCCTGTGCCGTGGTGGTGGCCATCTTGGATTTCTGATTCACACAAAATGAAGAATTGGTGAGAAACTATCCAATTACTATTCATGTACCGTTTGTGTTCAATCACGTTTGTAGAATCTTAGAAAAAAAAATTCAGTTTCTCATAGGGACCCGTGCAAACACTTTGTCCTAAAGATTTCCGGTTTCAAGTTTGGTTCTATTCGGTTCAGTGGTTAATTAGAACAAGTATGAAATGTGAAAAGTTTACTGACAGTGACAACTGTCGAACTGATGACAGACAATGGATGAAAAGTGATGACAATACCTCACATGGACCTTTTGTTCAGGTCAGCTAAAAATGTATTTTGCACTTTCTACCCATCCACTGTAGAAATGGAAAAGTTCTTGACCATGACTTATTGTTATCTGATAATTACCTGTTCATTTGAAGGTTTATGAACTACAGGGGTCCAGGCACTATTATATGTCCTCATTTTCAATGTGTCATACTTTTCAGATTCTTTCACCATCTCCCTTTTCCTGTTTGTATTCAGACCTATGATTTTATTATCTTTCTTAGTCAATGCCTTTGTTGAGGTTTTCCTCATTGACTTCTTGGCCTCTTTCTGTGTCCTTTCCAATTCATCCATCTTGACCTTTCAACTAAGAAAAGACAACATAAGAGATACATAAAACATTCATAATGCTCAATACAGTACTCCCTCTCTAATAAGGACACTCACCAAAGGTCACCCCTCTTAGGCCAAAAAAAAAAAATGTGTTTAGGGTTTCATCCCTAAAAAAAATAGGGTAGGTACATGTAGGTAGGGAAATTTTTTTTTTCTAAATATTTTGACAATAAGTTAATGAGGACGAAATCCAAAGTTTAACGGTGCTTAAGCCAAAATGACCATAAAAACGTTAGGGCAGACATTTTTGAGAGCAAAAAAAAATAGGGTAGGTAGGGAAACCCTAAACACACATATTTTTTTTGGCCTTATCATGCCAGATTTCAGATGTACTGAGATAGCAGAATACTACTATGTCTTGTCCTTCAATAAAGGCCTCTCTCTAATAAGGCCACTTTTTAATTGCATATAAAATGGTGGCCTTGTAAGGGTGGGACTAGAGTAATGATATTCTACTTTTTAAGACAAGAACATACAACTTGTTCAGTATAATTTTGTGTATGTGTTTTCCATAACTTGGAAGTTTACAGGAGAATTGATGGGTTTTCATCAATCGTGCTTTAAACTTTCATCTAACTTAACTGATATACTGATGTACATGTAACACATGCATGCAGGGGCCATCATGGTCGTGATCTTATGGCAGTTAGATTTTCAACTATCTGTGCAATTAGTGCCTATCACCACTAAGGCTGCGAGTTCATGTTTTTACTCTTTCAAAAGTCAACTAAAACGACTGGGAAATGAAAACTACTTTCCAACATTAGGTCAAACTACAGTGCATCTGAACGATTTAATCTGCTGCAATTTAAATCTAACAATCATGTAGCCTTCATTTGAATTCCTTTGGAGACAGGGGTTTTATTTGTTTGTCTATTGAGATTTCACACTGGCTTTTCATCCATTGTTTTTACTGTAAGTGCAGGGGCTAGGTTTACGGTATTTAACAACACTTTCAACAATATTTCAGTTATATCGTGGTGGTAAGTTTTATTGGTGGAGGAAACTGGAGTACCCTGAGAAAACCACTGACCTCGCCATTAACGAGGTTCAAACTAACAATTTTAGTGGAGATAGGCACTGATTACACAGGTAGTTGCAAATCCAACTACCATATGATCACGACCACGACAGCCCCTCTTGAAATTAATGTACTGAGGTCAACAACTTGAATCATATTATAGAGAGAAAGGTTGCGACTGCATAATGTTTAATCTCCCCAGAGAAAGTCAAGGACATATCTACAAATGTATGAGGGTGGAAACGTCCTTCAACGTCAAAAGCTCCTTTTCACTACTATTAGCATCATATGAACCTGAAATTATTGTCGTGATTCGTCAAACCCAGCTACCGTTACCGTCAAATTGAAAGAAATTGTTTTACCATTACTTTAGGCAAAAATTTACTGTGAAATATTTTTTACTATCCTGTTTATTTGGTTTTATTGCTCCCAAAAATCCACCATATATTTTGGAAAATCAGTAATATACAGGCATATCATCTGGTTTGCCTGTGAATTTAATAGGAAAAAGTTTTCTGATGTTGTCGGCTTATGTTTTCTTTTTCATTCTAAATTATAATTGGTTGACAATAAAAATAATTTTAAGGACATCCGATTAATTGCTCCCAGGTTACACCTCGAGTGTTAAATCGCTTTTAGAAAAACGAATACAAACACCAAATGCAAAACTCAAATTCAGGATATTAAATAAACATTGAATTAAAGTTGCACCAGATTCAATCTTTTAGATACCCGTTAGTTTGATGCAACAACGTAAGTAGTTCATTTTGTGACTGCTTTAGCTGACATTTGAAAGGGAGCCACTCCAAGCATAGGCATATCCAACATCTGACACTCTCAATTTTAGTTTGAAAGGTTTACATGTCCCTATATTGTAAGTCAAGTGGGTGCTACATAGATATTTGACCAACACACTCTCAATCTTGTTTTCAATTTCATACATACTTTCTTTACACGAGTCACACATGAAATATAAATATAACTTGTCAGCGCCGTTGACTTTGCTACACATGTCATGCATCAATTAAAATAGCCATATTTTGGTTAAGGCAAGAAATGTGTTTACTTGGCTGTAGGATACATATAAAATGTTACTTATGTCGACTAATTTAGTCATTTGTGTTATTGTATCGCATGCAATGGTCCAGTTCCTACCTCTTATCTTGCTACAAGGACTGGACAATTGCATGACGTAGTTAAGGTAAGAGGTAGAGTCTAGAGACTGGAACTTTGAACGAAACAAGTGCTTTCGACTTCGAGTGGTAGATCCAAGTCCAAGATTGCATTATAAAATATTTGACTGGTAAGCTTTTATTTAGAATAAGGGATTGTTTCATATGTTCTGAGATAGCTATTTTTATTTAACGTGACGGGAAGTTCTTTTTTCGTTCACAACAAAGGTCATAAAACTATAAAGCATGATTGTTTACAAGCAATTCCTCAGCTGACAAGTTCCTGTCACCCCGCCATTGACATGCGCATGCGTAGCTTGATGTTGCTAATGAAAGATGGGGATCAGTCCTTGCTTATAATACAACAGGTTACGACTTTCCATTCAGGTCTTGTTTTTTTTTTATTTAGAAATTGCAATCTCAACAACAAACAATTCTAGCCATTTCAGTGGGTACATGTCGGTTCGTAACTGAACCGATTCGTAACCGAAACAGTTTGTATCTCGATAACGAATCGAATCAGTTACGAACCGACCTGTACCCACTGAAATTGCTAGAATTTGTTTGTTGTTGAGATTGCAATTTCTAAATAATGTACAAGACCAAGGTGCCATGGGACCACAGATATGTTCCACTTGTCGTAAATCCTTTCCGGTTCTTTCCTCGACCAATTACTTAATTATTACCGGATGTAGATTAACAGGACATGGGTGCCACTAGTGGAACAGGAACTGCTTAATCTTCAGTAACACCTGAGTTCTCGCACGGGTTTAGTGGGGTTCGTGTTACTCGATCGTTAGTTTTATGTGTATGTTTTGTAGATCATTGTTTGTCCTTTTGTTCTTTTTTTTTCTTTTGGCCATTATGTTGTCTGTTCTTCTTTGATTTACGGATTCTGATTACCACTTTGGTATCGTCAAACTCTTCTTGTACATACAAACAAACAAACAAATGCTTTATTGTCAATCAAGACGCCCACATTGAGCAGAATAATCAATAAAATCACAGTATACAATTGATTCATAATAATTTTTTCATTGGACAGGACAATACAAACAAAATTAAAATTACATTTAGTCAGAAAAATAGTTGTAATGGTTGTATTTTAGTTTTACTAAGCACAGAGAAGAACAGACAACATAATGGCCAAAAGAAAAAAAAACAAAAGGACAAACATGCTCAATGTTGTACTGTGTATGTATGACTGTATAAAGGTTGATGTTATATACATACTGACTGCAGAAAGTCCCCTGGTACCTTGGTCTTATGTAGAATGGATGTAATAGATCTATACTAGAATATAATTATTTTATTTTCCAAATCAGGTCCCCAAGGGGGCATTTACATTTAACAGGCAAGATTGTTTAACATATATAAAACAGCACATGACAGCAAAATAAGTACATATCAAGGACTAAACAATAAAATGATTTATTGAACAATAAAATGACTTGTCATTAATATTGACCAATAAGGTATGTGCAGCTGTGTTGCTGCTCTGTGTAATAGAGGCAATGTTTAATAGAATATTTTTCTGTTGCAATGGGCACCAAACCTCCTCGTGTCCAATGCAACAGAACATAAGTACTTTCATTGATTATCCCCTCGCCAACGAAGTTCCGAAGGGATATAGTAACACTACCGCTCTTCCGTAACATCCTTGTAAACACTCTAGAATCAACATCTTTCAATGGATTTTGACCAAACTTGGTATATACTTAGTCCTCAAGAGAATCTGGAGCCCTATTGATTTTTAAGGTCATAGGTCAACGTTCAAGGTCACCGGGTCCAATTTTAAGCGAAGGGTAACACCACGCTTTGCGTTGCCCTTGTTTAGTTAGTAGTTAAAAAAAATGCTTTACTGAATATTCTTTTGCTGCAATGGACATCAAGGGACGGTGCTATATGTTTGTTGAAATTGTAACAAAACCTCCTCTTGTCCAATACAGGAAAACAATATGTAGGCCCTATGTGATAAATTAATCAAAATTATTATGTATTTATCATTAATTATTCTGTTAAAAGATACGAAATAAAAAAAGAGAATCATATTCACTTGAACACATAAGTAACTGTAGAGGTCTCATTATGGGATATAGACAAGTACTGATTTTATGGATGTCCTCTCCGACGTCCGCGTTTATATAAATAAAAGTTCTTATTGACAAATACTGGTTTAAAGGGTGTCCTCTTAGACGTCCGTGTTAAGCATCAATTACGAACTATAATTTAGTGTCGCCAACTCACACAAAGCACATTAAAAATGACAGGAAAGATCGCAAAATAAATAAAACATTTAATTTCATTTTTAATTGTCTTACCAATAAACAGTACATATAAATGATAGTCTACACAAATCATTCTACTTAGTACTAAACAATCGAGTAGTCCTACAATATACGACTCCGATAGGCGCGATGTTTACCCGCAGCAATCAGAAATAAAAAAATAAATAGAAAACAGTAAATAGTAAATAACAAAAAATAATAAAAAGGAAAAATAAAATTAAAACATGTAAAGTAAACATCGCGCCTATCGGAGTCTTATATTGTAGGACTAAACAATCGAGGTACGAAACGGTTAGGTTAATTCATTTCAGAGTCGGTGAAATGAATTCCAACTATGGCGCGGTATTAGTGTCACATAGCCCTAATTATTTAAGACTAGCCATATTCAGACAGTTCGTCTAATCAAATTTAGTATTATAATACGTATTTTTTTCTATTTCTTTTCAAGACTCATAAATTGTATTCACATTTAAATTTGAATTTAATAATACTGTATTCACATTTCATTTCCCTATCAAAGAGAAATTAAGTAAAAGATTTTTTTCTATTAACATGTTTGAGTTCGTACGTATTATTTGTTTTATTGCTTTTATTGATATAATATGGCAGAGTTGATACAAAAGATTATTAAATATAAAAAAACAAAAAACAACCAATAAAAAATAGCATAACCCCTTTAATCTCACTTTCGTGTATATTGATGATGTTATATCAAGTAATAATCCAAACTTTGCAAACTGGATTCCATTTTATATTGCCCAAAAAACTGCGATAAAAGAAACAGTTTCCCCGACCTCATTTCTTGACATTTTAATGCCTCAAATTTAATTTGACGCCACAATTGGTCAACTCTCTACCAGATTTTACGACGAGAGACGACTTCAATTTCGAGAACAATATAAGTAAGTAAGTAAGTAATTTTATTGAAATAAAGACCAAACAGTGATCTATCATCAATTAATGAACAGTTGAATTACAAAAAAAAATAAAAAAAATAAAAATCAATAAACAAACGATAACCAAATACATTGACATACAAGAGTATACATGTAATATGGACAAACACACATATATGCTCAACACCTTGAAGTAATATAACAACAGCTCCCGGGCATGGCTTTTATATTACACAACTCATACTCGACCCTCGAGGTGCAGTGCAGTTTTTTTTGTTTTTTTTGTTTTTTTGCAGACTTTTTACAGTATTTCCAAGTCCTAGCTATTAAATCAAGGATTTTTAAAGAATCGTCCCATCTTCCCTTTCAAAAAGTTGTTAGGAAGATATGAACACCTTGCCGACAAATATTCTGTACAGATACAGAAAGGTGATATTGGTAATGAACTTATTATATATGAGTTAATATTTGTTTCAAAAATAATATTGGACTTCGTCCCAAGTTAGGTACATTTTTGTAACACCTATTATCATATTAGTCAGCATCAGTTGGACCAATATTATTAATCTGGGTATGAAAGTTGTGGATTTCATA
>MJUT01057709.1:269147-312192 GCA_002080005.1 Gigantidas platifrons
GTTTTGGGGTACAGGTGTTTAAATAGCCATAACTTCATTAATGTAACAGATATCTTGCTCAAATAAATTGCATTTCACTTCAGAAATGCTATTGATAACATCTGATTTCAATAAATTCTGCTCATCATTCAGCATAAATTTCCGTTACCATCCCTACATATATCCTCGTATGACAATAAGCCGGTCAGTCATTGGATAATGTTTAATTATTTTTTTCATGTTTGAAAAGTAAACATTTTTTTGTTTTTAATTATGTTCCTCATCTATTCTTGCTCACATGTGTAAAGTTCCATGGAAAAAAGATCGATAATAAAAACACACTGACCCATATTTGTTGTGTACGGTTTTCCCAAATGGCGTCCTATTACGTCACATAAGGCCGGTCAAATGTCAATAAAGCACATGGTTTTGTCTTAGGCTAACCAAACTTAAAAAGTAAATCAGATTTAGAAAGTACAGTATTTTAGCTTTTTCAGTGGAATTGTTTTGTCTGAAAAATGTGGAAAGATGTTTTCTTTTAAATAGTTTGAAATTGAAGTATTGAAAATTAATTATTTGATGCAAATATTAAACTTGCCTACCCATAAATGGCATATATAATAATGTACATTTGTATTTAATCCAATGAATTTGGTGTTTTTGCTTGTCAATACAATCTATTAGACTGACTACATTCTGCCGTATTTTTGGAAAACAATTAATGACTGATTTCAATCTATTTTAATAACATTTAATATCACTCACTTACAATGAACACAAACAAAAATGGTGGAATCTGAAAGATCAATCATCATATTTTCAAAGTATTTCAAAATACAATTTGCTTGGCCTACATTCCAGAAACGGTCATGAACTGTGATGACGATTATGTCAACAAACCGGGAAAGTTAAAAATGTTCGGAGACTACCATCGCTTAAAATATATTTCACAGGCAGAATGACCAGATAAAAAGGACATTAGTAAATAGGAGTTTTTTTTACTTGTATGAAATTTGGTCAATTCAATCTTACCTGTTTTGATCGCATTTTATAATCTTCAAGTTTTAAAAACCTGCTTCGGCGTCTTATATACGTTATAAATATACAGAATGACGTCATTTGCCTCCTGCTGCGCGAGAATGGTAAATCAAAACAAGTGACCGACTTTATTGCATGACCGAGCAGATGTCACGACACGATATATCTGATTATATATTATCATAAAATTATGATGAGGTATCCCTTTGAATGGATTCAGAGACAAGTCCATGGGAATTTGTCATATTTAATGCTACCCATTATAATTGAAAAAAAAAAGATTTTGAAGTTAACTGCATTTATAAAAATGTATGAGATCCATATAGGTTAAGAATAAATTCATTTTTATTAAAAAAACTGACCAAACTTTTTCCACACTTTTTCTTTTTAATAAACATTCAAAAACAACACACTAGAAACATCATATAATAATAATAATATAATATTTTAATAATATTTTATTCAGGCAAATCAATCATATACTATTATACATAAAAATAAGTTATAAATATTGTAAACTTGACAGCATAGGATAACCCATAAAGCCATACCTGTTAACCCTCCCGCTTTTGAGCTCGGCCTCCCGCAAAGAATGTGCCTCCCGCGCGGGAGACTAAAAACTCCCGCTTTGAAATACTTCTCCCACATTATCTCCCGCGACCATAAATTTGATTAAAATCGAAAATTAGGACGCCATTTTTGTTGTTTTTATCAGCTGGGTCATTAAAACATTTGCGTGAATCAGCCGATTGTTACTCGGAATTCTCTCGGTTTTTACTAGAAACGCCGATAATGTAAGTTGTTTACAATATCGAATGGATAACTACACGAATCAAAGTTGTGAAAAAATAAAATTTGAAGGCGAGTATCGTTCAATTACTTACTTAAATATGAAAAAAACTTTAAAAAAAAAATACAGTTCAACTATGTCACAATCAAGGAGACATTGGAATTCAGGACCTAGCACCCCTTCTTCAAAGAAAAAGAAACATTATTGCAAATTCTTGGAGGACTGGACAAAATTATACGATTGGGTGCAGCCTACTTCTTTAGGGAATGATATGGGATTTTGCAAACTTTGTTCTACAAATTTTAGTGTCAGCCATGGTGGTGTATATGATATTAAAAGACATGCTGATGGAGATTCACACAAAAAAAGCAGTTGCTTCAACAAGGAAATCAACCAATCTTAAAAATGCAGACACAAGAGAGAATTTTTTCTATGTTAAAAAAAATCCAGACAGATATGAGATCTGAGTTGAACAATGACACACTTTGTTCTTTATTATGTGCAAAGCAAAATCAAAACTTGTTGTGTTATGAGTACGAACCAAGTGACTCTGTTCTAAGATCAGCAAAACAAGCTGTATTGTCCTACCAAAGTGGTTTGAAGTAATGTTGCTCAGCAACAACAATAAAAGTTGTACAGTAAATTTTGTTTGCTTTAATCTAAAAATTTTAGTGTGAAAAAGTTCGTCATGCAAAATCTCCCACATTAAATAGTTGGAATGTGGGAGATCTCCCACATACACAATCTCTGAGGTTAACAGGTATGATAAAGCCCAATAAATTGAGCTTATTTCCAATGGGGTCCTTGTCTTGAAAGATTACAAGAGTAAAATAATAAAAATTTGTTTACTCATAAAACACACTAGCATATAAAATATTTAGAAAAAAAGCACTAATTTACAAGCACTATGTTGAGTTTGCCCGAACAAAAATATTTAAAAATTGTTGACGAGTGATTTTTAAAAATAAAAATATTCATTTTCTTCTCTTCTTCTTGCCTCAAATTTTAAAAATTATTTTACAGCATTTTTAAATGCTTCCTTATTGGTTACATTCTTAATAGAAATTGGCAAACTGTTCCAGTCTCTTATTGCGTTATATGAAAAGCTATTAGTGCTACATAAATTTTCATTTGGAGTAATAAAATTTAAATTAGAGGCTCCCCTTGTATTTCCTTGATTAATATTAAAATTTTCACATAAATATGCTGGTGCTCTACCATGATATATATTAAAAACATGGTTAATTCTAAGTTGACTTACTCTGTCTGGTACAGAAAGCATTCCAACACTGTCTAGTATATCACAATTTATGCGAGTTCTGGGTCCCAGGTCGAGGATAAATCTCACAACCTTATTTTGTAATATTTGAAGTTTTTTGGTCAATCCCGAGCCTAAACCACTGTACCATGAAGAACATGAATAATCAAAATACCACTGAACTAAAGCTGTTGAGTGTTTTTCTCGACCTGGGATCAAGACATATAGTAACATTATACATGTTATCATTCAGAATGTGAAAAAACAGGACATATTTTCAATGGAGAAAAATATATGGGGCTTTCAATAGGGGTACCCTCATGTTTTTTATGAAAATTACACTAAAATGTAACATTTAAATAAAAAGAACAAGAATTTTTTTCACAATTTTCAATGTTGTTTTTTTTATCTTTGAAATATAATAATTTAAATGATGCTCATTACATTTGGTATACATCTTTAAAAAAAATGCACAAAAAATGTATTCCTTATTTGTCTGGTAAATTTTCAAGGCTGCAGCAATAAAAAAAGTCACTATGATTTCAAAGCATGCCCTAGTTCAAATATCCTTATACCCTTGGCTAACTGGAAAATATATGCTTCCATACTAAAGTAAAAAAGCTCTTTTGCACATGAAGTGGTATTAATGAAGTTCGAACTGCAGACTCATATGGAGCATCTGAGTTCATGTCTGTCCTGATTTTTAGTTGTGTTGCTCAATCTTCAGTTTTTTGGGTATTGGTGATTTTTTTATCAGTCATTAAATATTTGTTGTGTTTGTCATGTTATACCTGTATATTTATATCATATATTGTTAATGCAGTAATATATTGACCCTTTAAGACTATTTAAGCTACTAACAGCTCATGTTGTAGCTCTAAGAAAAAGGTTTCATGAATCACAAAAACATTTCACAACTTTTTAATGAATATTATTACCTGTTATAATCAGTGTCAATAAATACACAATTTAAACATTTAACCATCCTATGGTGAAGATTAAAATACATGTACATCTGTAGTTAATAATACATCTATGTATTAAATGCAGTCCTTTGTACAAGATGCTTTTGAAGTACTTGTTTGAGTGTTTTATTTATCTGTATGTGTACTTTATGTAACATTACAATCATTATGGCTTCTATAGTACAAGGTAGTACATTTCAATAAAGTTGAAAAGATGTCAGTTCAAATCTGGCTGGAAGCTAATCTGAATTTTTTAATGTGTGCTTGATCATATTGACTGTATTAACTTCAAATTAAGCAACTTGGGCACAAATCCCTAGCTCTTTAATGAAAGTTTTGAAGGACTGCTAGTGCTCCTTTTTCAGTGTGATTTTTATATGACCACAGAAATTTTTTGTGGTGGTATTATGTTACAGGTCTGTCGTCATCAGTCTGTAGACAAAATGGTTTCCTATCTCATTGGTGGTGTAATGGTTAACATGCTCGCCTTGAGTGTGTTAGATCTATGCGATAGAGCCCCAGTCTGGTCAAACCAAAGACTATAAAATAGGTATTTGTTGTTTCTCTGCTAAACATGCAGCATTTAGAAGTAAGAACACAGACTGGACTGCTAGGAATCAGGATATTTGTTAATGTGACCGAGTCGAGCGACGTGTCTTCTCGCAGACTGTTGTTTTCTTTATTATATTCATTAATGTGACCGAGTGGAGCGACGTGTCTTCTCGCAGACTGTTGTTTTCTTTATTATATTCATTAATGTGACTGAGTGGAGCGACATGTCTTCTCGCAGACTGTTGTTTTCTTTATTAGACACCAACGATTTTATTAGTGAAAAGGGGGGCTTTGTTTTTTTTAATGTCAGTAGAGAATCCATTTTTTTTTCACACATCAAGTAGAGCAAAAATATTTTTTATCCATACGATGATGAGGTACATTTTGTAGAAGATACATGCATATCATTATGAGACCTAAAAAAATAATTGTGTGTTTAGGGTTACCTGTGAAAAAGGGTAATCTGGAATTTTTTGTGGATTTTTTTTTGCATATGATATATGTGGCGAGCAGATGTTCCAACTTTGACTGCGTTTGTTGTGAAAAACTAATAAAATAGCTAGGATAGGCACTTACTTTTAGGTAGGGTCAAATTAGCCTAAACAAACTATATTTCTTAGGGCTGAGGTGTATTCATGTCTACTTAAAAAAAAAAAAAATCATGAGTGGAAAATAAACTATTTTTATTCTAAAAAAAATCCCCCCCTCAATAGTAAAATGGTTAGTGCTTTATGTCTTAGAGGAGCCATTCCGTAAGTAAAAGTAATTTAAACTTTTTATTCAATCAACACTGGAAGACATCTAACATACATTTTTTCAGTGACAGTGTACATGATAATAATCCCGACAGACACCTCGGTGATGTCATTGAAATGTGCCGAGCAAACCACGTCGTATTTCCCTGGCGTCCACGGACCTCTTGTTGCATGGTCAATCTTCTTGATAGATATAATTATTAATAACAGCATTTGTGGCATTTTACACGAATATATATAAATCAATATCGTAGTTTACATTAGTTACGTTATTGATGCTAGCCGAGGAGTTCCGAAAGTAATAACTGATAGAACACATGCGCCACCTATTAGCGTAAAAATCGTAGGTGAACCCCACTGGGTCCCATGTTTGTATAATTTTTCTGAATTGATCGAAAGAGGACTCCTGGCAACAATGGTTTGGTAGCTCATTCCAGATTTGTGTAGCATTGTATCTAAAATTTGTAAACAAAATGTCGGACAGAAAGAAGATTTCATGCATTCAAATTTTCAGATGGATATAAGTCTACCATGGATTGATGCAGTGTTTATTTAACACCTCAAGGTTTACCTAAATATATTTATCTTTCAATCCCGTTAATTTTTCCTACCACTTACAACGGAATTAGGACAAAAAACCGCCCGGTGTGAATCACTCCGGGCGCTGCTCCCATACCTTGAATGGGACCGATTCGTAACCCTAAATGGAGCACAAGCGGAATGAAGGTTACGCTATCGTATCTAATAAACAACGACTTACCTACAATACAGACAAATGGTTTACGAGGTGGTTGGTTAAATTCAACGGCTCCAGAAAAAATATGGCTGGTTTATCTATTAAAATTAACAAATCATTTTATACACCTCTAGTTATGGATAACAATGTAATTGGTTCATTAAGACAACCTTCAGTATACATTCCTCTCATGAGTGGACATTACAACCGAACGGTTTTATCCACAAGTTATTTTATCGAGTTATGGTGTTTAACGCTACTTCAACAATATTTCAGTTATATCAGGCGTGGCGGTAGGATTTATCTGCGACCTGTCGCAAGTCGCTGACAAACTTGATCACATAATGCTGTATTATAGTCACGCCTTGCCATGAGCGGGATTAGAACTCACAACGGTAGTGGTGATGGGCACTGATTCAAATTATTTTTTACAAGACTATACACTCATTGAATCTTCTGAAGCATAATATTGAACGCTGCATATAGTTTTCCATCAGTTCATTTGCATGTTATGAAAAGCACACAGAGAGGGATAGGAGTCCGACATGACATGTACTTGATTCCATCAATGGAAAGATCGACGACTATTCATGCATGTAATATTAAAGAGGGATTAGGGTTATTGTGTTTGACGCCACTTTATATCGTGGCGGTCAGTATTATTGGTAGATAAAATCGAAGTATCCAGAGAAAACCATCGACCTGCCACAGGTCACTGACAAACTTTATCACATATTGTTGTATTTAGTACACCTCGACATGAGCGGGAATCGAACTCACAATTTTAGTAGTGAAAGGAACTAATTGCACAGGTAGTAAGAGGAGTTGATTAAAATGCAAAAAGCTAACGACAGACGGACGTCCAGTGATAGCAATAGCTCACATGACCCTTCGGGTCAGGTAAGCTAATAACAGAAGGTTGGTACTATTCATGCAATATAACAGAAGCTTGGTACTATTCATGTAATATAACAGAAGGTTGGTACTATTAATATAATACCTTTGAACCGTAATGGAAGCGAGAGGTTGGCGCCGTAAAATCTTATTCAATCCACCATTTCTTTAGAAATGCCTGTACCAAGTCAGTACCATTGCGGTTTTCCAGTTTCCCGGTTGTTGACTGATTTTGTCTGTTTATTGATTTATGAGTTTTGAATTTCCCTTCGGAAGATTGCTCTGTGTTCGGTAATTTGGTTATTACCCTTATATAACAGAAGGTTGGTACTATTCATGTAATATAACAGAAGGTTTGTACTATTCATGTAATATAACAGAAGGTTGGTACTATTCAGTAATATAACAGAAGGTTGGTACTATTCAGTAATATAACAGAAGCTTGGTACTATTCATGTAATATAACAGAAGCTTGGTACTATTCATGTAATATAACAGTAGGTTGGTACTATTCATATAATATAACAGAAGGTTGGTACTATTCATGTAATATAACAGAAGCTTGGTACTATTCATGTAATATAACAGGAGCTTGGTACTATTCATGTAATATAACAGAAGCCTGGTACTATTCATGTAATATAACAGAAGGTTGGTACTATTCATATAATATAATAGAAGGTTGGTACTATTCATATAATATAACAGAAGGTTGGTACTATTCATATAATATAACATAAGGTTGGTACTATTCATGTAATATAACAGAAGGTTGGTAGTATTCACAAGGTTGTTCCTAACTCTTTTAACAAGTTCTCCATTTCAAATGTGTTTTTTTCTTGTATGAAAATAAATTTACTAGCCTAATAAACATATTCATAATAAAATGATCATATTCACTGGATAAAAAAATTTGCTGATTTCTAATGTCATAATATGGACATGGGGACAAAGAATAGGTGTATATTCATGAATGCAAAAACTGACAGAGTTATCTCCCATGCTTTATATATATAGTTACAATAGGTTATATATAACCTATCACAAAATTTTTATTGTTTGTTCTGTCTTAGAGAATTAGGCATCATTTTTATTCTTACCTCATAATAATCAGATAAACAGTTTCTAGCAGTTGAAAAATACAAACATCCCCTTAATGAGTACATATAGTACACAAGTAAAAGAGCTAGAATAAAATATCTTAAAAATTAATTACTGCATTTAAGAATTATCTGAAAGTTTCTTAAATTCCAAACTTTAATTTGGTCAGTTGTAAGTTGTTTACATAAAGAAACCAAGAAAAGAAAAGAAAGTCTTTCAGCATCTAAGGATAAGAGTTACATACATGTAATACATTTAAAGACCATAAACAAATCGATGACTTCATGGGCTAAAACATAATACTCTGGCTGTGGTCTATATGTGGTTCATGTTTTTTGTTGCACACTCTTTAGGCAGTAATATACTAGTAACTTACAAATACAATTTTGCCAAATGTATGCTTTCTTAAATTACATAACTTGACTAATATGAGGGTGTTTTGATCCTTTAAGTGCATTATTTCAGTACACAGATGAATAATATAATGTGGATAAAATCTAGTCTTTAGCTTATACTACAGGACTTACATGTATTGACAAAAATTAAGTGAAAATTCATGAATGGAAACTCGTATCTCTTCGAAATGAGTTATCTCCCATGTAACATACAATCTACCATATATTTTTTTTATTGTTTCTCCTGTCATAACAAATGAGGCATCATTTTTATTCTTATACCATGCAGAATTAGATAGCACACAGTTTCTAGAAATGGAAAAATACTAAAATCTCCTTTAGGAGTGCATATTATACACCAGAATAGAACCTCAAAATCCCTTTTACATTTAAATGCTCTTAAAAATGTAGATTTTTACTGCATTGAAGAGCTCTCTGAAAGTTTCTTAAATTCTAAACATTAATTTAATTTAGTCAGTTGTAAGTTGTTAATATAAAGCAACCAAGAAAAGAACATAAAGTTTTTTCCACATCTAACAAGAGATACAAAATAAATTTTTTAAGACCACAAAAAATTTGTTCTCTGGCTATGGTTCATGTTTGTTTGTTTTTTTCGCATACTCTTTAGGCAGTAATTTAACTTACAAATAAATTATGGACATGAGGAAAATAATGAGTTATCTCCCATGTATCATATAAAGTTACAATATGTAATATAGCATACCACAATATGGCACAAACTCTTTGTTTGTCCTGTCTCAACAAATGAGGTATTATATTTTATTATTATATCATACATAATGCAGATAAAGCACAGTTTCTAGAAGTAGAAAAATACCAAATCTCCTCAAGATCTGCATATTGGATACCAAGAATTTAAGGCCCTTATAATAAATTTTCCATGTAAATACTTGATTCTTACTGTATTAAAGAACTATCTGAAAGTTTCTCAAGTTCTAAACTTTAATTTAGTCAGTTGTAATTTGCTTATATAATGCAACCAAGCACCATTTAAAGATAATAGATAATAAATAAATAATAAACGTTTTAGACCATCAATAAATTGATGAACATATACATGTACCCAAATTAATCCTCTTACTACCCATTTAAATACAATTATTCTTTTCCTTGTATACTTTTTATGTACAGTTGTTTAATTTACAAATAACAGCTTGCTAAATGTCTGTTTTCTTAAATTGCAATTCACTTAACAATAATTTACAAATCTTTGTTGGTTATAAGCGGCCGTCATGGTCTTGATTGCTTGGTAGTTGGATTTACAACTACATGTGCAATCAGTGCCTATCTCCACTAAAGTTGTGAGTTCGAATCCCTCTCATGGTGAAGTGTACTTGATACAACATTATGTGATAAAGTTTGTCAGTGACTTTTCACAGGTTAGTGGTTTTCTCTGGTTACTCACGTTTCCTTCAACCAATAAAACTGACTACCACAACATAACTGAAATTTTATTGAAAGTGGCGTTAAAAACTAAAACCATAACCCATGTCGGTTATATTGTTAATCTCCTGGTTTGCTTAAAATGAGGGTGTATATTTTTCCATTTAGTAAATTATTTCTGTAAACAAGAGTAGGTGAAAATTCTTGAGTGCAAAATTTGTTATTTTTCCTATAAGAATTATCTTCCATTTACAATATATTAAGTTGCCATGATGGACCATGGCCATAATATCTTAATTGTAATGTTTGTGCTGTTTAAGACATTTTTTTTTTCATTTCATACTAAAATATATATAGTTAAATTTTGATTTTCAAAATATTTAATTAACATGATGATATTGTATTTAATTCCCTTTTGTATTAAATTTCTAAAAACCTGTTTGATTTTTATGCTTTGAGGTGATTTAATACTCACTGGTATGTTTAGATCAATCTTATTGGTTAAGAAAAATATCTTTGTCTATATGGGTTTATAAACCTTTTACAAAAGTGTTCAGTAATTCATACTTGAAATTTTTTTTATGCAAAACTTGATGTGAAGATGTAAAAAGACCCACCACCTTCCCCTTAAATTTATAAAATATGTACTATTATTATTATTATTATGATAAGTTTATCTTATTGTAAAATGCTTTAATTTGGTGAAATTTATTGCCAAAAATTTATTAATTTATTACATAAAATGTGTTTATTTATGAAACTTATTATGAATGATTAATTATTGTGTATTTGAATGTATGACTTTGTGTATAATTGATTTGGACAATACAAATAAAACTTATTATAGTTGTCTTTCTTTGAACTGTTCGCCCATAATTAAAATATTATTGCCAATCATTCAGATTATGATAAAAATGTCTCAGAGGGTTGGAAAATATTGAATATTAAACTTCTTGTGGCGATTAAAAAATGTATTTATGTATTTATTTCGTTATTTCTCACAAAGAAACCATAACATGAAGTAAATATTATATTATCTTAATAGCAGCAACACTTTTAAGTAATAAAATATATGTTTATGAATTCATATTAATTATCACCTATGTGTAAAATATGGCAGAAATTAATCCTACAGAAGTCCTTACATTCAACCTAATTAATATTCCGGAAGTTATACATTACAAAAATAAGCGCTCCCCTTTAACACAAAATTATGTCCAATGAATAAATAGGTCAACACTTGTAATAAATTCAATGTATTATTTATCTCATCAAAGATACTTTCGGATAAGTTCTTCCAATCTTATCTAATATTCATCAACTGACATACATTTATTCAATCTTCGCGAAGAACGGCACAAGGAAGTTTAAACATTGATGTGCAAATCATCCCCTTGCTGTTACAGATTCGGAGCGGATACGCGGAAACTTCCGGAGTTTGATTCACGTGATGGCTTTCGGAACCCTTCGGTTAAAGTTGAAGGGAGATAATCCAATGTATTTCCGGAATGTGGAATTATGGGAAAATAACGAACGCGCAGTCTCACCAAAATGTTTTTTATATTGTATTAGCAATATTTATGGACTTCTGCTTAGTACATGTATATAGTTTAACAACAAAATATGTGCATTAACATTATACTGTAAGTTTGTTTTATCATGTTTTCATTCAAATTAGTCAATTTCCCGTAGAATATGTATCCACTGCATGGACGTAAACATTACAACCGGAACTGACCTAGTTTTAAATAACTATTCTGTTTTATTTTAAAGTTTATTTTGTTATCAGAATAAAATGTGTTCAATCCTACTTTGCTTGGTCTGTTTTTAAAATGCTTGATATACTTCAAAGTAAATATATTTTTGTTAGCAGAGCAACACTTCATCAAATATTGCAACGGCCATTAATTAAACAAGGGGAGTAATCTGTGATGACTATTCGGGACATCTTCAAACTTTTCCATTACAAATTTGATCGAATTGAGCACTAAATAAGGGGCATGTTTTGTTGTTTTAAATTGAAATTATATAGCGTCCAATTCCTATTTCACAGTGCTTTAATTTTTGTTTGGAATTAATGTCTTATTTACGTTATCTGTGTTTGTTTTATAGTGGTGGACTGTCCAACACATGTGTTGTGTTTTTTTGTTTTGTTTGTCTTCGTCCTGTCTTGTGTACCCAATGTTAAAAGTTTCTCGATCTGGCTTACCCCTTTGCCTGTCTCTAACGATTTTTTTTTAAATCACATTGTGTAAAAGCTTTTAAAATATTACAAGACTTCCGTTTTCATTATTTTTTAATCTGAGTAAAATTTTTATCATCAAAAATATATGTTTTTAATCAAGGATTTGTATAGTAGACTACTATATAAATCCTTGTTTTAATATATACTTATATCTCAACATTAGAATATGTTTCGATTTGAGCTATAAAATGGGTCTCGGAAATTTATTATATCGTGTCGTGACATCTGCTCGGTCATGCAATAAAGTCGGTCATTTGTTTTGATTTACTATTCTCGCGCAGCAGGAGGCAAATGACGTCATTCTGTCCAACACATGTGTTGTGTTTTTTTGTTTTGCTTGTCTTCGTCCTGTCTTGTGTACCCAATGTTTAAAACAAGTAAGATTGAATTGAACAAATTCCATGCAAGTAAAAAAGCATCTTTTTACTAATGTCCTCTTTGCCTGGTCATTCTGCCTGTGAAATCTATTTTAAGCGATGGTATTCCCCAAACATTTTTATATTTCCGGTTTGTTGACATAATTGTCATCACAGTTCATGACCGTTTCTGGAATGTAGGTCATGCAAATTGTATTTTAAAATACTTTGAAAATATGATGATTGATCATTCACATTCTACCAAGATGGCTGATTGTTCTTTGTGAGTGAGTGATGTATTCTGTGATATTAAATGTGATTAAAATAATGAAATCAGTCATTAATTGTTTTACAAAAGTATGACAGAATGCAGGGGCGGATTCAAAGGGGCGCGCGCCCCCTCCCCCTAAAATTGGAAAAAATATGATTTTTTTTGCGTAAAATCGTGATTTTTCACACGAAATACCCCCAAAATTTTCGCGCCTTCCTCCGCTCGGCGCGATTTTTTTTAAGTGCGCCCCCCCCCCCTAACTTGAAATCCTGGATCCACCCCTGGAATGTACATTTGTAGTCAGTCTATAGATTGTATTGACAAAAGCAAAAACACCAAATTCACTGGATTAAATACTTTATTTTATGGGTAAGCAAGTTTAATATTTGCATCATGAATTAATTTTTAATGCTTCAATTTCAAACCATTTAAAAAAAAACATCTTTTGAAATTTTTCAGACAAAACAGTTACACCGAAAAAGCTAAAATACTGTACTTTCTTAAAGGGAAAGACCAGTCAGTTGAAAAGTTGTTTTAATTCAATTAATTATAACTTGTTATTCGTAAATAACTTATTATTTAAAAAAAAACACCTTTATTAACATTAATATACCCAATTAAAAATATGAATATTTGGAATTTCCTGTCGTAGTGTAAGCGGCCATGACACCTCTTCATGTGACGTCACTCAGTCGTATCATGTTAGTTGAATAAATAACATGTATCTGACTCTTTCCAACATCGTGCCCGTTTGGTTATGTTTTAATATCAGATCAACTGCAATACAATGTTTATAAATGTATATCGTTCTAATTTTGTTCTTAATATTCCCATCCCCATGTTACATTTTCATAAAACAAAGGAGTTTATTTGTATCGGGGGAGGGGGGTTCTACGCATAACTTCATGTTTTACGTGATTGGCCGTAGGTTAAATAACTGTCATTTTTAACTCGTTTTGTGCTTACACATGTTTTTTTCTTTTTTGTCCCCAATGCTGTCATACTTTCCCGTGTTTTTCGAGGTCACTGATCGATGATCATTGTGTTGACATGTAGTCCTGTCCGGATCGGTAATTACACACAAAAAATCTTCTCACTCTTTCCCTTCGTTACTTAGTGCAATAAAATGCTTAACATAAGTCATAATGATTTTGTAAATATCAAAAGATAAATATATACCACGTTATTTTACGATTTACATAATTTTTAATGAAAAAATTGCAACTGATCAATGCTGATATAATATACGATACTGATTGCGTGACGTAACGGGAAGGTATAATCCGAGAATGGATACGCCCCTTTTCAGGCTTTTGTCTCCTCCACATTGGAGAGTTTTGAAAAATGGCGATCCTCATTATTTGGTGCAACAGGCAACTTCAATGACCAAATTCTACCTTATGGTATACTATCTTTAACATTCATTAACACAAATGTCTTTTTTTTACTGTCATTTAAAATTTCACTAACTTGTCAAGACCATGGCCTTTTCCTTTAATCTGGTTTACTTTTTAAGTTTAGTTGGCCTATGACAAAAACATGTGCTTTATTGACCTTTGACCGGCCTTATGTGACGTAATAGGACGCCATTTGGAAAAAAGGGAAGTAAACAAATATGGGTCAATGTGTTATTATTATCGATCTTTTTTCCATGGAACTTTACACATGTGAGCAAGAATAGACGAGGAACATAATTGCAAAGAAAAAAAATGTTTACTTTTCAAACATGAAAAAAATAACTAAACATTATCCAATGACTGACCGACTTATTGTCACACGGGGATATTCCTAGAAAAATAGTTGACGTCTTTACCGTACAGACGTCACAGTAAAGACACGACGTCACATATTCGCTTCCATTTCAGATTCAAGAATATACACTTAGATAAATGTTAAGCACCACTTGAATATATATATTTTTTTAAATTAACTTTTTAAAAATGGGATTGTTGTAAAGAATATCTGTACACAAAAGCTTTAATTAAATGTGTAACACGTTATCGATCGATAAAGTCGTGTTCGATTAAAACCGGTTTTCAATTGTTATCATACCTGATTACCCAAAGTGTGTTTGCAAGTTGAGCTTGTAGGGCTTTTCGTATACATTGTATGTAGAGTGTTTTCATCGCTAAGTCATGGTTAGGCAAAAATTGACTTTAGCAGTGAGGTGACAAGCTGGCATGCCACATGCAGGTTTTAGCAATAGTAGGGCGACAGGGCACATGGACCATTGGTGGGTACACCATTCTGTAATTTGTTGTTTTATGCAGCGTTTGCAAGCTACTAGAATGGTTGATGAACGTCCGAGATATGACAGACCCCACACAACTACATCTAGAGAGGATAAGCCGGTGTGCAAGGAGAAATAGTTTTGCTACATCAGCTCGTATTCGAGTTGAATAGAATTTTGGAGGTCATGTATCTGTAGGACTGTTAACAGACGGCTTACTGAGCAGGCCTACGTGCAAGGTGACCCATTTAACGGCCACAACTGTCATTACGTCATCGGCAGGCTCGATGGAGTTGGCTATATTTTGTACCTGACCATCTCCTTTGGAATATTCTTAATTCTAACATGACGTCCTTCATTGGCTATATAAATAATACCGTGATAACAATCCCGATGTATTTTAATCGATGAATAAATTATAAACATCATTCCTAAATGTAAGTAAATTCATCATATGCATACATGACCGTAGTACATATGTTATACATTCTCGAATTGTTTCTTGACATATAATATTTTCCAGAAGAAATACTACTAAGACAACCATTTATTGACTTTGACGTTTGAAATTTGTCGACTTCCGGTGACGTAGTTTACAAGGAGTGATGGTGTCATTGACACGATTTGGTTACTGATTTATTTTACGATTTTTATGAGCATTTTACTTGTTTATGTAGCTAAATTTAAAATGCCATTAAAGTGAAAAATATCAGTAATTTAATTGTATCACCGTCTAATTATCCATGTAGGAAAACAACTGTAAACAAGAAGGTTATTGGATTTTGTTATTACAGGCATTTCCATTACTGATTTTTCCTACTAGAATCGAAATAATTCACGGAAGCCGTAGTTTGTATAACGTTTTAACATGACTAACATTGTTTTAGGTGCGTTTTACGAAAATAACGTTACCCATGTTAAACTGGAATAGTATACCGTAAGGTAGAATTTGGTGATTAAAGTTGCATGTAGCACCAAATAATGGGGATCGTCATTTTTTAGAACTCTTCCATGTGAGGAGACAAAAGGCATAATCCATTCTCGGATTATACCTGCAATTAAAACTCTTCCGAAAGAGCAATGACGTCACAAAGTTGGTATCGTATATATATATATCAGCATCAGTTGCATGCAATTTTATCATTAAAAATTATGTAAATCGTAAAATAACGTCGTATTTTGGATATTTGCAAAATCAATTTGACTTCATGTCAACAGGGGTTGAAAATTCCTCAAGTCCGACGCCCGGGACTAGAAAATTGAAACTTCGGGCTTGCCGTTTTTCCATGGAAAAAGCCCGTCGGGCATGCCTTTAAAATAATAAAAACTCCACTTTTTTTCTAAGTGTCTTGTTTTCAATTCAAATCACATGAAAGTTTTTGTCAACTGTCTCCTTTCACTGTAAATAAGTACTAAAAAGCTATTTTAAGAACGGTAATACACATCATGGATGGATCGATATTCCTCATGAATATTAATGAGTTCCGAATCACCTATACGCTCCCACATGTCTATTTAAAGTCAAGCATCGGAATAACATTGATCAATCGTATGTTATGTTGACAACTTTTGAGAAAAATGTTGTTGCTTAATTTTAATTTTACAGTCAAAAAAGCGGAAAAACGGAAAGCGGATGACGAGCCAACTGATCATGAAACTCCCAGTAATAAAGATCTTAAGTATGATAGGGAGAAACGAACGAGAACATTTCAAAACTCATGGATAGATAAATTTCCTTGGGTCGTCTTTGACGAGAATGCTCAGGAAATGTACTGCAAACTACTGTAGAAAATTTCCACACTTGTCAGATAGGAACGATACCCTTACTCGGGGAACTAAAAATGTACGCATTGATGGACTTAAGTTACATGATAAACACCAGGAGCACTTGTTATGTGTCAAGCATTGGTTTAAGGAACTTGATGATCCCCAGGCAGCTGCCGGCCCTTCACAGGCCTTTGCTAACTTTATCCTGGCTACAAATTGGGACTTGGCAAATCACTGACCGGGCTTGGGTTAAAAAAGTTGAAAAAGCCCTGGGCTTGGGCCTGCCCAAAATAATTTTCAACCCCTTTGTCAAGCATTTTATTGCACAAAGGGAAAGGGAGAAGATTTTGTTTTAAATGACCGATCATACCCTTCGTCGTGTCAGTCTTATAATGATACATGCCCATTTTTGTAGAAATAGAGATATCAGAGGTCAAAGTTTGGGTAGTTGAATAAAAACATTGGAGATATAACATTATAACACTTCTCTAATTGTCTTAAACCAGTATATTTCGTTATATGGCTTATATAGGGAGATACACCATAAAGGCGCATTGACAATTAAAGTCACTGATACCCATAAGTCATATTGTCCAAAAAAATGGACATGCATCATTATAAGATTGACACGACGCCTTGTCAACACATCGACCAGTGACTACGAAAATCACGGGAAAGTACGAGAGCATTGTAGACAAAAGAGAAAAAGCACGTGTACGCATAAAACGAGATAAAAGTGACAGTTACTTAAAGGGGCATTATCTGTCAAATCGTAAAAATTTTTTACCCATAAAAACTATCAGATATGATTGATGCCTTAAAACGTGTTTCTGTAACTTATAAATGTTATGAAATATACGCGCATCGGGGAAAAAACATGCAACTGCTCGTGTTTTGAGATCGATCAAGAAATGAACACCATCTGATTAATTATCGACATTGCTTACGGGGTTTGTCGAATCGTCATTAAATCAGTACAACAATGCTCTTATTTCTTATTTTTTGTGAATCTGCTTTTAGTCGGTATTAATTACGGACAAAGAACCATGTAAGTTGGCAGTTAATAAGCGACAAAATACAAATTATTCGTTTTTACCTGTCACTAATAAGGTCAATTGCATACGGAAAAAGCGAGATCAAATTATTTGCTTGCAAGCAAATAAGTATAGTCGATGGTAATTTTCGTTCACAAAAGGCGGAAAGTGGTTCGATAAGCTGATTAATGTGAAATATTTACCTTTATTTCATCATTTTAAAGCTATTTACCAATTTCCAAAGCATACATTTTTTTGGGGTAAAAATCGTAGCTAATGACCCTTTTTTAACATACAGCCAATCATGTAAAAGATGAAATTATCCAGCAAATAAATGCATATAAACTCGTATGATTTATGAAAATGTAACATGGGATGGGAACATTAAGAACAAAATTACGACGATATACAAATTGTTAACATTGTATTGCAGTTGATCTGATATTAAAACATAACCATAAGGGCTCGAGGTTGGGAGAGGTCAAATACATTATTCAACTAACATGAAACTGACTTGATGACGTCATATGTTGAGCTATCTTGACAGGAAATTCAAAATATTCATGTTTCTAATCGGGTAAACATTTTTAGCTCACCTGGCCAAAGGCCATGTGAGCTTTTGTCATGGGTAAGCGTCCGTCGTCTGTCCGTCCGTTAGCATTTCACATTTAACTCTTCTTCTCTGAAACCGCTAAACAGATTTCAACCAAACTTGCCATACATGTTCATTGGATGGTCCTCTACCAGATTTGTGTTTTTGGTGTAGATCGGAAATTCAACATGGCTGCCAGGGCCAATAATGTGTTCTGATTGGTTGAAACCTTGAAAATCTTCTTGTCAGAAACCACTAAACCAATTGGATTATGACTTTGCAGGAATGATCATTGGGTGGTCCTGTACTAAACTTGTGAATCGTTTTCCGATCGGAGATTCAAGATGGCCGCCATGACTCGACTTAGTTTAACATTGGACCCTATGGGAATTTCACATTTTTATCTTTTTTTTCTGAAACCACGCAACAGATTTGAACCAAACTAGGCAGAACTGTTCATTAGATGGTCATATACAAGATTTTTGTTTTTGGCGCTGATCGGAAATCCAACATGGCTGCCAGGGCTCATAATGTGTTCTGATTGGTCGAAATTTTAAAAATCTTCTTATTGGAAACCACTAAGCCAATTGAATTGTGACTTTACAGGAATGATCATTGGGTGGTCCTGTACTAAACTTGTGAATCGTTTGCTGATAGGAAATTCAAGATGGCCGCCATGACTCGACTTAGTTTTAACATAGGACCCTATGGAAAACATGTTTAAAAGTCTTCTCCTCTGAAACCAGCAAGTCAATTTAAAGCAAACATGGCATGAATGGTCCTTAGGTGGTCAACTTTCAAAATTATGTCCTGTGAACCCAACCTCCATCCAAGATGGCCGCCATCAGCAGACACTTTTTTAACATAGGACCCTATGGGAAAATTGTTTAAAAGTCTGAAACCAGTCAGTCAATTTAAAGCAAACATGGCATGGATGGTCCTTGGGTAGTATACTTTTAAAATTTTGTCCGGTGACCACGACCTCCATCCAAGATGGCTGCCATGAGCAGATATAGTTTTAATATAGAACCCTATGGGATTTGAATAGTAATTTAGATGTATTCGGCATGCAGACATTCTTAAGACTTAGTTATGTCAGGTGAGCGATACAGACTCATCTGAGCCTCTAGTTTATTAATGTTAATAAAGGTGTTTTTGTTTGATAATTAGTTTACTCCGATATCCTCCATCAATTAATCTGACATCTGCGATATAATTGAAATATTGAGGAAAGTGGCGTTAAATACCCATATTCCTAATCACCGAATCCAGCGATACATGGAGCTCATATGGTCACATACTATCAGCCAGTAGTCTAAAAGATTTACCTCTGTACCCTTATAATCAAGATCATTGCCAACTTTCAGTGCAAACTGTATTGTATGTCCTTAGTTTTACGGCTTATGTCTGCAAACTTTTTGTATGGATGTTTTAGTGGGGTTCGTGTTACTCGATCTTTAGTTTTATGTGTATGTTTTGTAGATCGTTGTTTGTCCTTTTGTACTTTTTCTTTTGACCATTGTGTTGTCTGTTCTTCTTCGATGTACCAATTCTGATTACCCCTTTGGTATCTTCAAACTCTTCTTGAATAAGAAAACAAATAATGATTAAACAAATAATTAAGGATCCTACTTAAAATGCAAGCGACGTTTAGATACTTGTCCACTTTTGCGTAAATTCCAAATAATACCAAGCCATGCAACTTGATGCACCATGAAGCTGAAATTTTTAATGGACATCCTTAAAGTAATGAACATCTTGCTATATGGTCAAAATTCTGAATTACTAAAAACTGTGTTTCTTTTCACATTTGTAGAGTAATTAGATTGTATATAGTACTGCGTTGACTACTATTTTACCTATTTTGTTTCAGTATTGTTATAAATACTGTTATAGTGACAGCCGGAACCTTTGAACCGTAATGAAAGCGGGAGGTTTGGTGCCGTAAAATCTGATTCAACCCACCATTTCTTTGGAAATGCCTGCACCAAGTCAGGGTCATTACGGTTTGCGATCCCAGTTTTCCGGTTGTTGACTGATTTTGTCTGTTTATATATACATGTACTTATGAGTTTTGACTTTCCCTTTGGAAGATTGTTTGGTGTTCGGTAATTTTGTTATTACCCTTATATAGTAAATGTAAGACTATATAATCAGACTTTCCTTTTCGTTATACATTTGTTATTTGTATTATTAGGCCGTCCTAAATTAATTCTACGTTTAACATCAAGGTAGGGTACCAAAACCTAGGAGGGAGGGAGGAAAATAAAAAACAAACAAAAAAATCAAACAACCTAAGAATACTTTCAGTACTTTTTTGTAGTGCTCAATTGATAGCCTGAAGATGTGCAAAGCACAGTGTTTAGCATCAATAAAGATGATTTAGAACTGTAATTAATAGTTTTATTAATTAAACATGAGAAATTAACAGTCCATGGGTATGAAATGTCAGGTTTTTCTAATAACTTCATGAGATTTCAGTGTAAAATAACATTTCAAACAATGTGTGTTTGTTTTTTTATTTTTGGTAAATTTTCAAAACCTACGCGCGCGGGTGATGTTAAACGTAGAATTTTTTTAGGATGGCCTTACGTACGAGTACGATAATTTTTGATTTGTAGATTGTATGCTATTTACCATCATCATCATTGTAGATGTTATGCTTTTAGTATATCATGTCGGGAATATTTATTAATGTCTGAACTATATATAGCCGATTCCAGCATCTATCTGGGGGGGGGGGGGATAAAGCAGTAAATGAAGTATAAGGACATAACATAATTTGTGCAGTTGTTAATTGATATGGAACTCAATGTATTGAGAGACCCGTTGTGGTCGTGATCGAATGATTGTTGGATTTACAGTTACATGCGCAATCAGTGCCTATCACCACTAAAGTTGTGAGTTCGTGTCCCGTTCATGGAGAGCTGTATTCAATACAACATTATGTGATACATTTTGTCAGTGACTTGCGACAGGTCGGTGGTTTTCTCCGGGTACTCCGGTTCCCTCCACCAATAAAACTGACTGACGCGATATTTAACTGAAATATTGTTGGAAGTGGCGTTAAACACCATAACCCTAACCCCTCATTATGTACCAAACGTAGCACTTAGTATGATACCATACCTCTGTTCTTTGCTTTCAGACTGCCTACAACGACCTTTTTGTAATAGGTTATGCTGATTGTCTTCAACAGAATCTTAAATAATGGCATATACAAGTACAACAACAGCTAATTCAGTGACAACTACATGTGCGATAGCGTCCGATATATCAGTCTACCCATCAACAAGAACTATGCCACATGTTTTAACAGAATCCATGGCACCTATCAGTGGTATGCCTATGGACAATTTAAATCCGTCTTCAGTTATTTTACTACCAACAATTGTAAACAACCAAATAACGTCATGGAATGAAACAACGTTATCAGATATAACATCAGCACTATCTGGAGGTCAAAAATCCAGAGACTCTGATTCTTTGACGACACAAACTTCGTCCGTTTTGTCTGTGGAAAGAGAAATTTCGTCGTCAAGTAAAGATAAAGTGGTGTCTGTTGATAAGGAATTGTCGTCTGCTCATGAAACACATGTTGATGAAACCACTGATAGAGAACAGTTGTTGTCGAGAGATACAATTTCCACAACACCCGAATCTCCAGTATCTGTAATATCATTGATTTTATCTGACGTTAATGACGACGAATTGGATATGGAGGTTGATGAAGTCGATGAGGACGGACAGCAGTATGCAACAGACGAAAATTCTGATACAGAAAGTAACCAATCAAAAGACAAAGACATCGCAGATGTTGCCAGGTATGTTAAGTCATATTTTGTTCCACAGCTCTTTGGTATCCTCTGCTGTCACGCGCCCACAATTCGACACTGGTGATGCTGTGAAACAGCATGATCAAGTAGGTATATCCATGTTCGACACTGGTGATGCTGTGAAACAGCATGATCAAGTAGGTATATCCATGTTCGACACTGGTGATGCTGTGAAACAGCATGATCAAGTAGGTATATCCATGTGCATGTTTACAATGTTTTGAGTACATTTTGTCATAATACATTTTTATAGCATAAATGGTAACTGCCAAACCACGCTACCTGCAGTCACAAAATTTATAACTTCGATTCATTTGTCATATCTGTAAAATGTATAATGTATCAATTTCCCATAAAACATGGAATGAATCCCGTGAGAAAGAAATTAAATCATTCACATTTTCAATCGATCGATCGATTGATTGATTATTACTTAACATTACATGAACAACTTCTAGTATATGGAATTGAGAGAGGGGTGTTCCAAGTGGGACAACAACTTTGGACTGCCACTCTGATATATGGAGTCGGAGATTCTGATTTATGGAGATTTCAGTAATGACGAAAAATGTAGTCTTCTGTATCGACTACAATGAGCTTGCTCTTTTTCGGAATCTAAATTGGTTTTTAACGTACAATGGGAATGGCACTCTCCAAACACGTTACCAACTATGGTCTACGGTCAAGTTTGTATTACATCGAGAAGGCTCCCCTATCGACCACCCTGGAACCTAAATATGTATCCAGCATTCACAACCGATTGCTTGTGTCTGAAAATTAAGACAATAGTCGATAAATTCTCCCACGTTATCTAACAATTCATAATTTGTGTTTAGCTTCGGTAATTTTATCAACTTTTCAGATATTTAGCATAGTATCAACTGATTAGTCCGTCTGATGCATTTGACACGTGGACGGAATTAACTTCCGGCTTTTCTCTACCGATAATTTAAGGTTTGGAACAATGAAATTAACTCCGCCACATTTTTATATATTTTTGATTGATGTACCTATACCAAGCCAGGAAAGGGAGCGGTCATTTTATTTGTGTGCTAAGGGTATCGATTTTGCATTTTTCTACGATTTTTCATTGGATTTGGGGACTGTTCCGACTTTGGTTTTTAATTTTATTAAGTAGTGATGAAATGAAATATACTTTTATGATTATAGATTAAACTATTATATATTAAGAATATCAGTATTGATGATTATGGGTGTTCCGAGCAGCAAAAAAAAAATAGCATTGCATAATGTTTATTGTATGATAATTTGACCACGTGTTCGTTATATTAAGGGTGGCTTAATGAGTTAGATCGTTGGATCTAACAACTCATACAAGCCTATCACGAATACAGCGTGGGTTCGCACCCGGCTTTGTAAATTACAAAAAGGGTGTACTCGACTAGCAGCCGCAAGTGATACAGTTTACCAGTTGCTTGCCCATGGTCGGTGGTTCTCTCCGGCTTCCTCCACCACTAAAACTGGTCGCCATTATATAGCTGAAATATTGTTGAAAGTGGCGTTAAAGGACAAAAAAAAATCAAATGGTTATATTAAGGGGGACATAACTGCTTCTGATTAACTCTTTGGTATCTTCAATCTCTTCTCTATCATATTGCAAACAGCTGTTAATCATGGTCACAAAACTAATACAGCAGCCTGGTAATATAGTGGTTTATGTCGTATGTTGCATCGTCGCCTCGGTAACCAATGGCTGATCAACTGCACCTGAACCAACTACATTACCTGGCAACAAAATGATATTCAATAATAATTATATATCGGTATTACTCTATTTTTTTCAACTGGTTGGGCTTGGCTTAACACGGGTTGACTGATTACAGGAAAGTCCGTGTATTTAGGAGGGTCAGGTTACCTGATCAATTTCATTTACACAGCTATATTCAATGGTGCGTGTATGATCCAATCTGTGTATTTAAATTACACCCTTGTGCGTTCTATTCCTTTTGTATGAATTGATTTCGGTGACACTGCTGAATACAGTTCAATAATGTCAATAGCGGGAACTGCCCTGTACATACACAAAATAAAATCGAATGCTCTCATGTAAATTTAAAGGTCAACTCCGCCCGACCAGTTAAATAAAATAGAGTAATATTAATGAATAAAAATGTATATAATTACCATCTAGGCAATTGAAAATCACAGTACCACAATTCATGTAAACAGAAAAACTTATTAAATCGTTCACAAACAACAAAAATACACACACAAGAAGATATGTTTGACAACGGGAACTAAAACTTCAAAATTAAACATTATGGTCGAAACGTGATAAAGTAACCCTACTATTCTGATCATTTAACAAAAAAAAAAAAAAGGGGGGGGGGTCAATTTACAAATAAACATGAAAAAACTTCAGGTAAAATCAAGTTAACGAAAAACGCTTGTATAAATCTTCAATGATAAACATAATTCCTAGCCATTCCAAATGACTGAGTGTGTGAGACATTCTTAGTAGGCATATAATGAAAAATAAATTTATAACTTTAATTTCTTTTCAGTGCGGATTTCAGGTCATCTCAAAATGTAATAGATTACTTGCTATCATGTGACACTAAAAACGACAAAGGACCAGAGATAATACAACCTGTGAATATGGTGTCGATCTTACCATTTGATACCCCAGTCATAGACAATGGTGAAAATATTGATCAATTACAGTTATCTGTAAATAACGGTAAAACAAAATGTAATGATACTGTTCCAGGAATGTCGGAAATACCCACTGATGTGTATACTAAAATTCAAAGTATCGATGAAAATTGTGGAGTAAATAACAAGTCTTCAGAAATAACCAGAACCGGAACTGATTTACTCAAGAATCCTAACAAACAGAACACAAGCATACAACGCCAATGTTTAAATATAAAACGTGATACTACAAAAGACCAAGGTTTGACTCTTAGTTACGAGGAAGGAGCTGAAGATGAAGACACAGACACTGGTAGCGAGACGGAAGATCACGAGACTGTATCACCAGACTTAAAATTGTTCTCTCCTGCAAAATGCGATTCTCCAACACCTGTCTATCTTTTCGCCAACAAAAATTACAATACAAATTTAAGACAGGTAAAGACAGCTAGTGCTACTACATCGAGTAAGTTGATTAGTGCTACTACATCGAGTAAGCTTACTAGTGCTACTACATCGAGTAAGCTTACTAGTGCTACTACATCGAGTAAGCTTACTAGTGCTACTACATCGAGTAAGTTGATTAGTGCTAGTACATCGAGTAAGCTTACTAGTGCTACTACATCGAGTAAGCCTACTACCGGTAGTGCTACTACATCGAGTAAGCTTACTAGTGCTACTACATCGAGTAAGCTTACTAATGCTCCTACATCGAGTAAGCCTACAAGTGCTACTACATCGTGTAAGCCTACTAGTGCTACTACATCGAGTAAGCCTACAAGTGCTACTACATCGTGTAAGCCTACTAGTGCTACTACATCGAGTAAGCTTATGAAGTATGCTCAAAAAGTAAGTAATGGAGATATAGTAGTACTTCAGAATGAACCACATGTTGTAATTGTGCGGCCATCTACAACCATTACAACACAATTTACAATTTCAACAGCTTCTGGTGCATATAAAACTCAAGTGAAAGGAACTCCGATGGTTTCTTCGAATGCTTCAAGTTTACTAAAATCCGTCATTGAACAATCTAAGCTACCTCACTTCAAATCAAATGCAGTTTCTCCCGTTACACAAAGACATGAACACCACAAGGTAGCGACTACTGGTATGACTGTAATCGCTATGTCATGTACTACCTCTACAGCAGTTGCAACAAATGTAAACTGGTCAGTGCCTACCGAAACAACGACAGCAAGTAAAGTGTCGTGTGCACCGTCAATCCGTTATTCAAATCTTGTTAACCAGAAATCAATAATGATAAGTAATGATTCAGTTGGGACATCGAAACCATTTCAAATAAAAAGATCAAATTTACAGAATTTAGCAACAACTAGCAGCATGCCATCTAGTATCACTCAATCCAAAGTAACATTGGCGTCATCGCTGGAAGTGAAATCATCTCCTATTTTAATTAGTCTACCTTGGAAGTCAACTTCTACTTCTCACAAGAAACACAATATTTTCAGTTTATCTCGCCCCTCAAAAACTGGTGAAGTTGTTGTAACACCGGTGACAACAAATATCCCAAATTCGACAAAATCAATTGCCCCGATCTGTCAGACGCAAGAAGGAAATTCAACTGCAGCATCAGTAAATGGCCTTTATCTGAAACAATTAACTCCTGGAACATCAGTATCGGTACCAAATATGACTGTTAAAGTTATCAGATCATCGAATACACCTGTTACAACACAGTCAAAACTCCGATCAGCGTTGATTCAAAAAATTATCAGTAGCACTCAACAAGCACAAAGACCACCGCTTTTACAGACAGGAAGTAGACCAATTATGACACAAAGCTTATTGCCTGAAACTCAAACTTCTAGTACGATGATTCCACTTCTGTCACAAATTAGGACTATGACAAAACCCATACGTTCGATTACCAGTATTACCTCTGCTCCAAATACAAGATTATTTGATACCAAGTTATCAACACAGAGTTCGCTATCAACGACAACGACTCTCACATCTAGTACATATAATAAAGCCAATCTAGCGCCTCAGTTGGTGTACAATCCAGATGGACCGATTACCTACTTGTTTGAACAAGCTCCTAATTTATCTGGAAATACACCTGTGAATGTTTTTCCTATAGGATTCCGTTTACCAAGTAGGACTGTCTCGTCACAGTCCTCCAACAATCAGTCCCTGCAGCAAACGATACAAATCAGACTGCCGCCTAACAACAAGATCGCTAATTCTAATCCAATATGTAAGGTTAGTAATACGATTCAGCCCACCCAGTCTCTTGGAAAGCTGTGTTCTGTACTCCCAACTACACCCTCCGATAGTTTTTCAAAAAATATATCTCTTTTACAAGATGCAGTTAAAAAGGAACATTTTAACAGTAAAACGACGCCACAAATTAAGGTATCTGTAGGCGGTTGTGGTCGTGGGAACTTGTTAAATGAAACGAACAGTAAAGCAATGGTAAATTCGGTGCCCAGTCAGACGGGTAGACCTATATTTCTCGTCTCTCCATCTGAAACGGCCATTCTGTCTAAATTATCCGAGCGAAATACTGCGTACATCCAACCATACGTGCGGAATATAACACCCCAGAATTCTGCAAGGAGCTTATTAGTCGATCAAATATCTCCTGTTGACTTGGCAGTTATTCATTCAACAGGTGTTGTGCAGACTATGACAGGAGGACTACCGCATAATGTTTTGGCAAAAATGCCTGTAAGTGAAACAAATAGTGTCCAAAGACAATTGATTCAAAGTATAAACAGTTCACTTGTTGACAAAGATAACAACTTAAAGAAAACAATGTCAGCCCCAGTGAAAACATATACTGTAAGAAACGCTTTGAAAACTGTACATATGGTAAATAATACCAACTCGAGACAAGATGAACACAATTCTGAAACGCAACAATTGTTTATTACTGTTGATAAACCACCAGTTGATAAAAACGATACTACAGCTGCGCACTCACTGGACCAAGCAAAAGTCGTTAAGGGGCCTTATTGGTATCCACGTTATACAAAGCCGAATGTTCCCATTAGCAGGCCTTTTAATTGTCCTACCATGACTATGCCATTGGCTCCACCCGTAGCAAGCGCATTATCAAGCCTATTGTCAGCGAATGTTATTCAGAAAAATAATCCAGTCGTGTGCGAAAAACCTTCAGTACCGAAAACAACTACCATTTGTAGTACAACTGAACCAGATGTTCCTTGTTTTGTTATTGATTCAGTGTTTTCACTGAGACAGGACACCACAACTATTAACAAATCAAAATATGATGATGATCAATTAGACGAAAGCATTCATTTCAGTAACAGGTTTGACAATGAGGTTCGTCGATCTGGTGTGAAAATAGATGACAAGACTAAAAGCGATGCTGGTTTAAGACGACCATGTTTTGTAGTCCTTGAGAATATTAAAGAAACCGTTTCTCAATCAAAGTGCACAATTAAATGCAGGAAAAATGTGGTTCAAAACTTATGTAAACGAATAATGGAAAAGTCTGCAAAACGTAAACGCAGTAGACGCAAGCGTTTGTATACGTCGAAACAGAGGGTGCGAAAGAAAACATCAGCGTCATCTGATACAGCTTCCGGTGGTAATACCGTTTCAAGTACTTTAGTTCAACTTGGTAATACAGATACAATTAATACATCTAATGCTAATAATGCATTAAATTCAGCAAAGAAAACCATTTCCGATGAAAAGGGGAATAAGTTTTTAATGCTCAAACTTGAAAATAAAACAATTCTTATCCCTACTCTAAATAAAACAGGCCAACCTACAGCATATGTTCTAGAAAATGAACCAGGCGTATCATTAACAGAGGCAGTACAAAGAATAACAAAACAGCACATGGCCTCGCACATGGATAAAACAACTACATCTGTCTTGTCAGTTAGCAACACAAGTACACCAAGCATTGTGACTAAGTCTTCTGGTTCTTCATCACTTTTATTAACTTCAGTTCCTGTAACAACCTCGTTTTTAAGAGTAAAAGATGAGCCAATAACTAGAGGCTACAGTGATGAAACGCAAAAAGATTACAGCATAACTGTCAAATCTGAACCAATATCAAGCGATTGTGAAGAACAAATACAAGGCGATGATTGTGAACCAACGCCAAGTAAAATGGCGCGAATTGATGTAACGCCTGCTACTGAAACTGCGTCTGATAGAATAAAGCGTTTGAAAGATGAACTAAAATCACAAGAACTAGCTTTGGAGGAAATCAGACGGAAGAGGTCTAAAGAGAGCAAAGATTTAACGTAATGGAGACCAGGTCAATACTAGTCATCAAAACAAAACAAATCTGGAAGAATATCGTAAGATGCTCAAGCATAATTGTTAAAATGAGAAAATGGTTGCTTAAACTATCTTTATCAAGACTAGTAGACAATTAATAAGAAGATATTTTAATATGTTCTCAGTTATTTTATCTTTTAATATGTTTAAAATTTACTCTTTTTTTTTAAACGTAATTTTCATGGTGTTATTGATAAAAACAGTAATTTTCCTGCAGCTTAGAAAACTAGTCTTTGTCATATTTATATACTTTGATTTTACTTGTTAAATTTTAATGGATGTTTTAGTAGTATTTTATTTATAAAAAGCCACCATGATTTCTCAGAGGTCTTGTAAAATGTTAATTCACATAGAGGGGAGGTTTGAGTCCGTAAAACTCGTTTAACTCCACCACTTTTTATTAATGTGCCTGTACCAAGCCTAGAAAGGAGCGGTTGTGTAATTTGTGTGTTAGTGATATCGATTTTGTCTTATTCTACGATTTTTGATATTGGAATTTGGAACTGTTCTGACAGTCTGGTATATTTTGGAACTGTTCTGACAGTGTGGTATATTTTGGAACTGTNTTAACGTAATTTTCATGGTGTTATTGATAAAAACAGTAATTTTCCTGCAGCTTAGAAAACTAGTCTTTGTCATATTTATATACTTTGATTTTACTTGTTAAATTTTAATGGATGTTTTAGTAGTATTTTATTTATAAAAAGCCACCATGATTTCTCAGAGGTCTTGTAATATGTTAATTCACATAGAGGGGAGGTTTGAGTCCGTAAAACTCGTTTAACTCCACCACTTTTTATTAATGTGCCTGTAACAAGCCTAGAAAGGAGCGGTTGTGTAATTTGTGTGTTAGTGATATCGATTTTGTCTTATTCTACGATTTTTGATATTGGAATTTGGAACTGTTCTGAGTGTGGTATATTTTTGAACTGTTCTGACAGTGTGGTATATTTTGGAACTGTCCTGACAGTGTGGTATATTTTGGAACTGTTCTGACAGTGTGGTATATTTTGGAACTGTTATGACAGTGTGGTATATTTTTGAACTGTTCTGACAGTGTGGTATATTTTTGAACTGTTCTGACAGTGTGGTATATTTTGGAAATGTCCTGACAGTGTGGTATATTTTGGAACTGTTCTGACAGTGTGGTATATTTTGGAACTGTTCTGACAGTGTGGTATATTTTTGAACTGTCCTGACAATGTGGTATATTTTGGAACTGTCCTGACAGTGTGGTATATTTTTGAACTGTTCTGACAGTGTGGTATATTTTTGAACTGTTCTGACAGTGTGGTATATTTCTTGGTTTTTCATTTTATTATTATTGGAGTTCTTGATTCCATTTAATAAGGGTTGATTTCTTTCCTATTGTAAGACATAGTATTTCTAACGTCACATGATCAGCAGTTGCTGTTCTGTGTTCTGTGAACTTTTGCCATCATTTAGCGGCTATCAGAATCCTTTGTTAGTTTCATGATTTTGCCATTTCTTCTTCGAAATATGTAAAAAAAAAAAAAAAAATGTATTGAGCATATTGTGCAAATTTCCCTATCTTAGTAAAATTTCATGCAAAAATCATAGATATCACATAGCTAATATGACGGAATGATGTAATCATCGTGAAACTCTCAGTCTCAGGTTATATATCAAGCAGTCCAGCTACCACCCAAGATGACTGACGTTTCTAAAAATAGAATATTTCTCAAATACCGGTAACCAACAATTACATTCTGAAACAAAATAATTTAACTTTTTTATGAAAATTTAAAAGGTGACTGTGGTTACTGAAAATATAATTTTGTCAAATAACCAAAGCATTCTAAATTAGAACTGATTAAAATGTAGCAATGTCTACTTCATAGAACTATACTTTTGGATGATTGACTGGTTAATTTTTCTTGAAGGTCGGATGCGGTAGAATTTCACTATTCTGTGGTGCGGTAGATCGTGGGTTCGAGTCCCGATCGGGTCAAACCAAAGATTATAAAATTGATATTTGTTGCTTCTCCGGCATTAAGGAGAAAGAATAAAGACTTTGTTGGCTCGGAATCAGGATAATGTGTCCGAGTGGGTGACATGTGTATCCGTGGACTGTTTTTTTCAGTGAACTAGCACCGTAAAAATCCAACTAAGCGTGTTGGTCTAGCACAAAGCAGACCTCGCCATCATTTCATTGAACATTAACTTAATTGTTCTCGCCATGATATAGCTGACAAATTGCTGAATTGGCGTTAAACAACAATCACTCCTCCGTATCTATTGTGTATCGCATCCTTCCATAATCTGTGGTGTCCACTCCTTCGTATTTACTTTATTGCATCCTTCCATAATCTGTGGTGTCCAATCCTTCGTATTTACTTTATCGCATCCTTCCATAATCTGTGGTGTCCAATCCTTCGTATTTACTTTATCGCATCCTTCCATAATATGTGGTGTCCAATCCTTGGTATCTATTGGGTATCGTATCGTTATATAATCTATAGTGGCGAGTCATTCGTATTAATTGTGTCCAAACCTTCGTATCTATTGTGTATCGCATACTTCCATAATCTATGGTGTCCAATCCTTCGTATTTAACGGGTACTTTATCGCATCCTTCCATAATCTGTGGTGTCCAATCCTTCGTATTTACTTTATCGTATCGTTCCATAATCTATGATGCCCACTCCTTCGATTTACTTTATCGTATCGTTCTATAATCTATGGTGTCCAATCCTTCGTATCTATTTTGTATCGTATCGTTATATAATCTATAGTGTCCAGTACTTCATATCAATTGTGTCCAAACCTTCGATTCTATTGTGTATCGCATCCTTCCATAATCTATGACATCGTTCCATGCGGAGAGTCAGAAGATACAAAAGAAGTAATCAGAAGGCGTATAAAGTCGAAGAAGGACAGACAATAAAATGCCCAAAAATTTTAGGAAACCCGCTCGTAGCCATTGGCTGTTGGCAATCCTCGTTAAATAAATAAAGAACTAAATTAAATGCCCAAAAGAAAGAGGACAAAAGTACAACAATGACATAATACCACACAGAAAACTAAAGATTGAGCAACACGAACCCCACTAATAATAAGGGCTGCACTCGGGTGCTCGGGAACGGTAAGCAGTTACAGTTCCAATAGTGGCACCGGCCTAAATCTAAACTCTTGTTAAAAATGATGTGATATGTCATGCAAGAAGAAAGGACGGAATTGTGTTTCCGACAAACGAGACATACCCTTGGTCATCTGTGACAGATATTCCGTATATGGTGGCAAATGTAAAAGCGATTATTTCAACCTAGCCACTAGAAACCCTTGATTCAGTAGCTTGCTTGCTAGCAGTAACCAATTCTCAAGGAATTTGTAATAGGAACCACAAGCACTGCCATATCGGATCAACCTAGAGATATACTCCAATGGCGGTGCTACTGGAATGTTGCTACATATTTATAGTAAGTTCACAATGGGAAAATTGAAATCATCTCTTTTTTCGTATTGTTTCGCTTTTAGCCGGTCCTCACTGTCAATTTGGATGCGTATGTAAAGGAATAAAGCAAACACAGGGACGTAGGAGTGGATTTGAAAGTGGGAGAAAGCGTTTCTATGGTAACTGAAAGTAAGGACAAGCGTTGTGAATGGCCTGGTCTGAAAAGCATAAAAAAAATAAAAAGGTAATTTGGCTTCAAAAATAAATGTCCTTTTACATCTTTTTTTTTTTTTGGCTTCCGTGCTATACAAATGCAGATTTTACACGATGAGAACCCCGTGATTGTATTTTGTCCGTACATTTACATTTGTAACCTCGTAATGTTATGTTGGACACAGTGGTGATGGTATTGGTAGCCTTACTAAACCCGTATTTTGTTTTCTTGTTGATAACCCCACATCTGGGAAATGCAAATTCTATACACCAAATCCAAATCCAAGAAGTAACGGAGTACCACTCGACTGCAGGCTGTAACATTCAACTTCGGTGTAAGCACAGTCTAGGAACCTGTACGCCTGAAATCTCTTATTGACGTGCTCTTCTGTAAACTGCATTACGGTTTCGGTGGAAATCGACTGCCCACGCTTTCAAGGCAGGCAAGTTTTTCGGGATTTATTATCGACAGATACAATGCATCTGTGTAAAAAAATTACAGAATGTACATGATTCATTACTCTAACGGACGCTAAAGTTTCTTTGGATAAAATAACGCAACAAATTCAGAATGGAGTATCAAACGTTTGTTTTTACTACCAGAAAAGGTAAAANNTTCCATTTTTTATGCCTAAATGGCTTCCAATTTAAACTGTATTTGCATGGATAGTTTTGGTTGTGAGAAGCATTCTTTTTACAAATAAGCGATAAAGAAAACAATTTTTCCTACTAAAAAATTGGATTGAAAAAATTAATGTGCTGTCGGCTGTTTGCTGTAGCTGTGTATGTCAGTTTGACGTCGCGTTTGAAAACTGTCTGTACACTGATTGATTTGCTAAATTTGTATTTTAAAATGTCTATTTATTTAGCAATGCTGAGGTATTCATATATGTAATTTTGCATAAACTGTGTTCATATCTATTGACATTACCAACACAAGTATCGGGAATATTATTCAGGGATAAAGGGTCAAACGGGACAATTTTATTTTATCCTTGTTCAAAAGAACCTGTTAAAATGGTAAATATGGCGCTATACGGCTAATACATTAAAAAGGAAAAGATGCAGTCCTTGCATCAATCAATCATACGCATTCTGTCAAGTTTTTGGAATACAGGTTATTAGCATTTAATGAAAACATAGAAAAACTTACCTGCCGTGAAAGTGTAAGATGTCGAATTCCACCGAAACCGTAATGCAGTTTACAGAAGAGCACGTCAATAAGAGATTTCATGCGTACAGGTTCCTAGACTGTGATAAGTTATGCTCATTGTTGAAGACCTTACTGTGACGATCAACTGTAAAAGTTAGAACAGCAATAAAAGATAAAAGAGATGTTTGTTTGCTTTGATGTTTGTCTACGTGGAATATTAGATAATCTAGTTCAAATTCAAAGCTTTATCTATAGTGGGTACCAGAAGAAATATTACATAATAACAAAAGCTCTTGTGAGCTTTTAAACCCGACATTAATAATAATAAAAAAAAAACAAACAAACAAACAAACAAACAACAAACAAAGTTAAGACATACATAAAAAAAACACACGGTAAAAACAAACATGCATGCAATATAATGAGTCAAAAGTCAGAACACATGTGTCAATAACCTTTATGTGTTGTGCCTTTTGAGATATAGAAGCAAGACATAAAGCATACAAATAAGACATTTAGGCATGTTAGAACCACAGGCACTTGGGTCCAGGATATTTTCTTCTTCTTCAATTTTATCAATAAAATGTGCATCTACAACGTATATGAACCCGTTTGACATGCTTCGTTGTGAAATAAACGCTTTTATGAACTATACCCGATTTTCCTAATATCTACTATAGTAGATATTAGGAAAATGGGGTATAGTTAATAAAGCGTTTATTTCACAATTTTATTAACTATACCCCATTTTCCTAATTTATAGTTGATATTAGGAAAATGGGGTATAGTTAATAAAGCGTTTATTTCACAACGAAGCATGTCAAACGGGTTCATATACGTTGTAGATGCACATTTTATTGATAAAATTGAAGAAGAAAATATCCTGGACCCAAGTGCCTGTGGTTAGAACACATATACATGTACATACAAAATGCAGGTCTATGCAGGCGAAGCCTTCTGATTTCTGAATCAGCACACTTTATCGCCACTCTATGTTTTGACTCTAGGAGGCCCAGGATGAAATAGTTAAAAGATAAAAGCACACTAAAGCAGTGAATCGATACTAATAAAATATAACAACAAATGCATATGATAAGTTGCTAAGAGTAGCAAGCTGAACAGTGACATGATTTGCCATTCCAATAGTTTATCAAATTTTTAAATTGTAAAAATGAAGATTCTTAATTTCCTAAAGTGGTCTGGCAGTTAATTCCAAGTTTTAGCTTCAAAATATTTAAATGAATTTAACCCATGCCTTGTTGTCTGTACCTTGGGTAATTGTGCTGGGTTTTTTTTATGCCTAAAAGAATATTGCTTTTGATTTGAATTAGATCATGTAAAAAGACTTTGGAGGGGCCGTCTTGGCCGTGATCGTATGGTAGTTGGATTTACAACTACCTATGCAATCAGTATCTATCACCACTGATGTTGTGAGTTCGAATATCGATCAGAGCGAGGTGTACAACATTATGTAATAAAGTTTGTCAGTAACCTGCGACAGGTCGGTAGTTTTCTCCGGGTCCATCGGTTTCCTTCACCAATAAAACTGACCGCCACGATGTACAGACAATGGACAAAAGTATTCGCACGCTTCCAATTTTCCCTATATATTTCATATAAAACAACAATTTTTCAGAAGCTTATCTCGAAGTCAATTCACACCCGATTTCGATAATTTTTATATCAATAAAAATATAATTTTATGTAGTTTTACTGTATAATTTCAAAATAATTTTCTATGATAAACATTTTGAGAATATACAAGCTAAACACACAACTGAATTAATTTTTTTCGAAAAAAAAAAAAATATATAAGAATAGAGTAGAGGAGGGTTTTTGTGTTTTTAGAAATGGGCTTGTATCGATCTCGGATTGAGTTTTTGGCAATGTTTGAAGTTGTTCCACACTGTTTATAATGAAAACGTCCCACAAAAGTGATGAATTAAAAAAAATAAAAGGGGGGGGCGGGGGTGTCCACAAATCGGGTACCTATGATCCTTTCTCACTAATTTAAGAAATAATAACACAAGACTTTTGGGAAATAATAATTAACGCACAATAATCAGTGGACATAGAAAACAAATGCATGATAAGTTGGAATTAATTGGATGCTTGCGTTTGCAGTGTGTCGGATTCATCAAGATCTAGAAAACCTGGAAAAATGGGCCACAAACTGGGGAATGGGATTTAACGCTAAAAAATGTTATATGCTAAGCCTCAGAAAGAAAATACAGGGTTCATACAAACTAGATGGCCATACTCTCGAACATGTACCATCCAACCCTTACTTAGGAGTACAAATACAAGAAGATCTTAAATGGAAGGAACACATCAACAACGTTACTAAAAAAGCCAGCTCCACCTTGGGCTTCCTAAGAAGAAACCTACAACACTGTCCGAGAGAATGTAGAAAAACAGCCTACATCGCACTAGTCCGGTCAATAATGGAATACGGAGCTATCATCTGGGACCCGTATAACAAAAATGAAATTAACAAACTAGTTGGAAAATCTACAACGGAGGGGTGCCCGTTTTATTACTAAAGACTATAAGTCACGAGAAGAAGGAAGCATGACTAGAATGCTAGAAGACTTAGATCTACCACTATTACAAACTAGGAGACAACACCAGCGTCTGATATTCTTTTACAAAGTGGTTGAGGGGCAGATACCAGCGATTCCGCATCACGAATATATAAGACACCAAAAACCTAAGCGACACATCAGAGCTAAAAAATTCCAGGACTGTGAAACCACGAACATTATAAACTCACAAGTCAGAAACAACACACGCGCCGTAGTAGTCGAACATTCCAACACCGAACAACATAACAACTCCTTATTCATAAGAACAGCCATTGACTGGAACCACCTAGAAAACAGTCTTGTAACAACAAATACCACAGAGGAGTTCAAAGGGCTACTAGCTACAAGTAGCAGCCCCACAAGCGACTAACTGCGCTCTCTCCCCGTCGTTTCATAGCCCAGCAGGGACTCTACGACGTATAATTACAGATACAGAAACAGAATAATTAAACCCGGAACTTTATCATTTTTTTCCGATATTGTTTCAAATTTAAACTTTCATATACATTTCCGGTGAAATTTTCAACAACGTTTTTCAACATTCAGTCCGAAGAGTTTCACACAAACTAATACAAATGACGAATTAGAAAACTGCAATACACATGCCATGTCTGTGATCATAGAAACATCTCTTGGTGATATAACAATTGATTTATTTACGGATGAAAGACCAAAATGTAAATACACAGGAGGAATAACGATGCCATTTTTTATGAGGTGTCATTCTTTCTTCTTTTACACTGTTTTATGCAACGTCTCTCTACTGTCTGGAGAACCTATATAATGTACTATGTGCATTATAGTAGCTGTGCACTGTTAAGTTACTGGTTAAATGAAATTGTATAAGAAACCAGAATAGAAATGGTGTCAAAACAGCGAACCTGAATTAGTGAAACTCTTAGCAACTTAAATTCCACAATGTCATATCCTTCATATGAATTATTTTGAGTGACTATTGTTTAATGCCAACTCAGCAATCTTTCAGCTATATCATGGCAAGAACAAGTTAATTTTCAATGTTGATGAGGTCTGCTTTGACTAGACCAACACGCTTAGTTGGATTTTTAAAATGCTACATGTAGCTCATCACTGAAACAACAGTCCGTGGATAGACATCTCGCTCCACTCGGACACATTATCCTAATTCCAAGTTAACCATTCTAATAGTCTTTGGTTTGATCCGATCAGGACTCGAACCCACGATCTACCGCACACGAGGCGAGTACGCTAACCATTACACCAGCGATTTGGTTATTTTGACAGAAGTTACATGTTCATTAGTGTGTCATTGAAGATTTAGCATGGACTTTCCTGCCAAGTGCAACATGATGCTTTTAGTCTGATGTCCTTGAAATTCTTCTTAATGTCAGCTGGTAGATGAAATTTTGGCAGACAATAGAAGACAACAAACAAACCTCATTTTAATTCATAAATGTCCCTTAAATGTTTCCATTGAATATCTAATGCAAGAAAATAATATTCTGCTACATTTTGGTATCTTTTAAAAGAATTGATAAAAACAATAGTGTCATGTTTGCAGTCAATAATATTAATTTTGGCTTCAAAAGAATTTGTTGGCGATCATTATAATGACTACCGCTACACAGCAAAAAACAACAAAATTATGCAATTTATATGATATATCTATAAATATTACACAACAAACGTCATTTACGATGTTTACTTGGGTTCATTTGTGTTTGTTTGGGTAAAAATTCAGAATCTTATGTAAGTTTTAATCTCCCTCTCTTTAACTATGCATTTGCTTCATATCAAATGTAGTTTCACTAGAGATGAAAAATAACACAAGTGATCTGATTTGTTTTGTGATTTCATCATTCATTACATCTTTTTACAGGTTGCAAGAATTTCTTAAAGCTATGCAAAGTGAAGTATTACAACTTCTGTTTGTTCCATTTTGTACAGGTAAGTTTACTACTTTGGTTTTACAAAGTGATATATTTTAGAATTTTAATTTGTTGAAAAGTTCTTGGAATTATATAATAATGGGATCCTTGTACTGAGTACTGTCCTCATCAGGTTAAAATATCAGACAAGCCATTTAGGAATCAAACCTTTATATTGTTCATATGAGATAATTCATCAATTGGTTTAAGTCCAACAGTTACCTTGGTGTAACAACATACAATTAACAACCTTTTAAGAGTGTGATATTATATAAATAACACATAGCTGAGAGGGTGGTATAGCAGATTGTTACCCCGAGAAATGCATTGTCACCGAGGCTTCTTTTGAAATTTCTGCCATGTGACAGACTAAATTACCACCATCTGCCATGTGAGACACTAAATTGGCACACGCTGACTCTCCTTAACCAATAAGAAGACAGGAAATTTACATGAAATATAATAAAACAGATTGTCTCTCAGAGAAAGATTATGGCGTAAACTTTCGAGGGGAGACAATCAGTCATATCACACTCTTACAAGGTTGATAATTGTTTTATTACATTGAATATTCTACACAGTACCATAATTATATGGTCTACTCTAGTTCAAACCTGACAACAGATACCAAGTGATGACCCATATTCAGTACGTCTGTACTTATTTTCACAATGAAATATGAAATCGTCACTTGATATACAATTACCGTGTGCGGTTGATATAACCATGCAACCTAACATCCAACAGTTGATCGAACGGAATGTCAAATGTCATATGATGTTCTTAAGACTAATCAAATTCAAGATATCTATATGGGTATGTAATTTAAATGTAAATATGCAGAATAAATACCAGGTGTACATACAATGAAGTTAAACAATTGATATATGTATATAGTTAAAAGACTTGCAGTAACAAAATTCAACTTCTATATAAATTGAAAATATTGACCTTGCAGAGTATTACTAATAGTATTTGGTTTAACTCATTAGGCCATGTTTAAAAAGAGATTGGGTTGCTGTTTCTCAATCCACAATTAGGAAGTGGATAGACAATTTATTTTGTTACTTCAACAGATTCCAAAATGATGCATTAATATTATTATGGTACATGTAATAACATTCTAAAAAGAGTTTTAAAAGAAATTAAAATCCATAATAAAATGTTTTGGGTAGGACTAAGTTTGATTGTTCAGTCAGGAAACTGCAATCCAATGTTTTATAATGGATGACCAATCAAGTGTAAATATTTTGTATTTTACAGAGGAACTTTATAGCCCAGACAGGTGACCCTACTGGTACTGGGAAAGGTGGAGAATCTGTTAATGGGTAAGTTATTATCAATAGATGACATTACATGGAAGAACCGTTGCATGGGAGTTGAAGAAATAGAATATAGTTTGTTCACTGCTGTTTACATTAAGCCCCTCTCTCTCTAATAGAAGAACCTGGTGGTTTTGCTTAGAAACAACACAATCAATTATAGTATAATGTGGTATGAATGTTCCTGTAATAATATCTCAACAAAATTGTGTTTATAATTGTTAAATAGCTTATTTTCATTAATTTGCTTGAACCCAAATATTTTATATTATATAAATGATCATCACATGGTTCTTTTTAAAGATTATATATAACCGAATTGGTGGCATAATGGTTAACATGCCTGCCTCGAGTGCAGTAGGACTCAGAGTCAGAATAATGTGTCTGAGTGGAGTGACATGTCTACCCGTGGACTATTGTTTCAATGAACTAGCACTATTAAAATCCAACTCAGCGTGTTGGTCTAGTACAAAACAGACTTCATCATGATCTCATTGAAAATTAACTTGTTCTCGCCATGATATAGCTGAAGAATTGCTGAATTGGTGTTAAGAAACAATCACTCACTCCTATATTTTGAGTATTCATATGAAATTCAAGATGGCAATCACTACCAGACATAGTTAACATAAAATTCACTATGAGTTTTTATGAACTTGAAGTACAAATATTGACCTCACCCTGTGGCCTTGTTCGGTATTGATTTTTTAGGGCCATAGCAACTTGTATCAACCTGTACAAAAGTCTATTATTGTATAGAATGAACATATCTTAAAGTACTTTAGTAAAATATTTATTTAAACTAAATTATGGATATACCAAATTCAGACAGTTTATCACCTGTCAGATGATTATTTGGTGTTTTTGTGTCTAATATGATATTAAAACCACTGATAGAATATGTTTGCATGCCTCTTTTCTTTTGTTATTCCTTTTTAAAAAAAAAATTCTGGCAGTTTGTATTTTTTCTGTTGACTTGTAAAAACTACAAGCTGACTTTATAATATTTTATATGTAAATAATTTCTAAATACAATGTATTTCTTTTAAATTTACAGGACTCTATATGGAGACCAAGCCAGATATTTTGATTGGGAGTTTGTACCCAAAATAAAACATGTAAAGTCAGGATTAGTTTCCATGGTAAACAATGGGAATAATATGCATGGATCTCAGGTATGTTGAATGTGTCACCTAATTATTTTGTTTATTATGTCTTTGCATTTGTATCTTAATTAGTATTGAAAAATTATTAGAAATTCTTCAAATTATATATATTCTGTATTCTTCTGTAGTAGCATAAAACAAATTTAAATTTAAACATATTTTATTGTCTAAATAATGACAAAAGGATCAGACACAAGTTTTTCAACTTTAGTATTGTCTTCTCCATATACCGGTACATACAATATACAATATGATAAGCATTATTATTACATTATTTCTCTAAAATTTCACATGAAGACATGAAACAAAAAATGTAGCTTTAAAGCAGAATGCGACAATGGAATACCATTAAAAGGAAACCAATCAAACAGAAGCAAGTATAAAAAAACACTGGGACATAGACAGTAGCACGTGTTGTTAGTTATTGGATTAATAATACAATATTCGGCAAATGTAAGTACTTTTAGTTCACTTTGTGTATCATAATATGGTATTAAAGATTAGTTACATGTATCCATTGTCGCATAAAACAAAGTAAACTTAAAAGACAGCAGTAATATTTTATTAGAAAAAACACAATTACTGTATCAAGCTATACATGAAGGTTGTTGGACTAGAATACATTCCAAGTTTTCAGTTCACAAAAGGTTGTAATCTTATGCATAAATTCTTCAATTTTTGTATTTTCAGTTCTTTTTCTCCTTGGGTAATTCCTTAGACTATCTAGATGGGGTACATACAGTTTTTGGTGAAGTTACAGAAGGGTTTGATGTCATTACCAAATTAAATGAAGCTTATTGTGATGAGAAGTTCAAACCCTTCAGGGATATCAGGTTAGTAATATATTTTTTAGGATTTTTCTATTGAGGAGTGGTAGTTTGGTGTTTAACGTTTAACACCACTTTCAACAATATTTCAGTTATATCGTGGTAGCCAGTTTTATTGGCAGAGGTGTGCCCTGAGATAATCACCGACCTATTACAAGTTATTGACAAACTTATCACATAATGTTGTATTGAGTACCACCCGCATTAGCGCGATTCGAACTCACAATTTCAGTGGTGATAGGCACTGATAGCATCATAGGTAGTTATAAATCCAAGTACCATATGATCACAACCATGATTTTTCTATGAGGTTTCTAGAAGTATTTATAACAATTATGTCATGTGTGTACATGTTTTATGTCGGATTGATTGATTGATTGATGTTTAACGTCCAACGAGCAATTTTTCAGCTATATTTAGGACGAGAATTTTTTTTTTAAACGCCATGGGACTCGAAACAAGGAAAGGTGATGGGTAGGGATGGAAAATTTAGCCAGTGCAACAGGTCTCCTATGGACCACTCGATCATGAGCATAATGCTCATCATGAGCTGTTACATTGGGTTCTTTAACGTGCGAAGAAGGTGGCAATCTCTCAACACGGGACCTCAGTTTTATTTATGTCTCATCCGAAGGACGGGTTGGTTGTGAATTTATACATCCCGCACAACCGACGGATGCCCCTTCAAGCCGAAGAAGCTCTTGGTCCCATTTCTATACCCCGGGGTTCCCGTGGGGTTGGCCCCTTTTAGAGGACTAGTGTCTCTAAGACTGAGAAACCTGGTGCCTATTCTACCCCCGGCACACCCTCTGGGAGTAGAGTTGTTTTATGTCGGCATGATCAGCTTAAGCAAAGAATTTGAAATGTATTAAACAATGTTTTTGGCCACAAATAATACACAAGTCAAGTTTGAATTAAGTTGTTTTTCCTGTTCCTCTAAATTGACAAATGGTAAAATTTTAGTTTTGCTTCTATTTACGTTAGTTAGAAGTGATGGTATCTGTGTCCTATGAACATACCGTATATCGGTTTTTTTTTCGCGTCAGGATTTTTCGTGATATTCAGTCAAAATCAGCAGGTTAATTTTTCACTGTGTTTTATTTTCGTTGATTGACAAAATCCTCGCTAAAAATAAACCTATGGCAAAAGAATTATCAACTATATATAGATCATTATATCAACAATTTGAAAAATATTTGTTTCTTTTGGTATTATATACACATAAAAACTCAGGTTAATCGGAATTTCAGAACGAGTACATTTCTTTTGTTTTCGGTATTTAGATGAACCTTGAGACCACGGCAGTTTGATATTATT